>JAKUCV010002781.1:0-11609 GCA_028386065.3 Turnera subulata | reverse complement strand
AGCAACCAACAGCCCGAGCCCGTCACGCCCAGCCCACCACTCGCGGCCCAACAGCCCAAGACCCATCAGCATAGAACCGGGTCACCCACGACCCGCGACCCTCTATCCGGGTCAGACCCGTCACAACACCACGGGTTGCTCACCTTGGCTGCAGGTGTTGGCGGCGCGGCGAGGCGAATCGGAGACGGCGACACGCAGGCGGAGATCGGCAAGCTCACCTTTGCTGCAGCCGAACTCGGGTGGCTGCGGGCGGCTGAGAGCAGCGTCGCGAGGAGGAGAAGCGAGGGACGGCGGCTCCGTTCGGGTCGTCTTGCTCCAAGGCGTCGGCGGCGGCTCGCAGTAGAGCGGGGCGGCGATGGTGGTCTGCAACGAGTGGGGAGAAGAAGGAGAAGAGGCCGGTGGTTATGGCCTCAGGCGGCGGCGGTGGAGGACGGCCACGGTGAAAGGGAAGGAAGAAAAAGAAAAAGAAGTGGGGGTGAAGGAGATGGTGACGTGGCAGTCACTGATTGGCTTGGTGTGGTGTGTGTGGTGTTAAGTGTTTAATAATTTTTTTTATTCCTTCTGCTTGCAGGTTGCAGAAGAGCTGGACAGAAAAATAATTGATGGAGAAGGTGAAGTTGGGAAGGTGATGGCGTGCATAGGTAGGCAGAAGAGAAATAATTATATAGACAACAAAATTATTGATAAGTCACAGGCTTAACAGGAATTGGCGGCTGAATAATTGAACTTCAATTATGCAGTTACTATGCTGCATGTGAAGTGTGGCCCACCTGGACCAGAAAATATCCGGTATACCCACTTATCTTATTTCTGGTCCAGTAATTCGAGATTAAACCCGGCTTTTTCCGAAGATTCCCGGACCCGGAAAAATCCCAACTTGGTCCGTAAATCCGCAGAAAAATCCCGAGCGTGGGACAAGGTTCGGTTTCAAAATCCAATACTCAATTTACCATAGTTTAATTACCCAAGATTAAAAATCATTGGTAAATTACTGTACATTAACTTAAACAGTCCCGGTAAAAATGAAATTTTTACCTGGGCTGTTACATTAGCACTGAGCAGAGTCCATCTACGGATGAGGAGAAGAAAGTGATGGAGCGGATCCCATATGCCTCAGCAGTGGGAAGCTTGATGTATGCCATGGTATGTACCCGACCAGACATTGCTCACGCAGTTGGAGTGGTGAGCCGATACCTTTCTAATCCTGGTAAAGAGCATTGGAATGCTGTCAAGTGGATTCTCAGGTATCTTCGAGGAACCTCCAAAATGTGTTTATGTTATGGAGAAGACAAATCGGTGCTGGTTGGATACACTGATGCAGATATGACTGGTGATGTTAGTTCCAGAAAATCTACATCAGGATACCTGATTAATTTTTCAGGGAGAGCTGTGTCATGGCAATCAAGGCTACAAAAGTGTGTTGCTCTGTCAACTACAAAAGCTGAGTTTATTGCAGCAACGGAAGCATGTAAGGAGTTGTTGTGGATGAAGAAGTTCTTAACTGAACTTGGGTTTTCGCAAGACAGTTATCAGTTATTCTGTGATAGTCAAAGTGCTATCCATCTTGCGAAGAATGCCTCATTTCATTCCAGATCGAAACACATAGATGTGAGATACAACTGGATCAGGGATGTGCTAGAGAAGAAGCAATTACAACCCGAGAAGATCCATATAGAAGAGAATGGATCTGACATGCTGACAAAGACACTTCCAAGAAGGAAGTTTGAATACTGCCGTGAAGCTGCCGGACTGGTGGATCCCCCCAACATGTAGTCGGAAGGGGGAGAAATTGTTGGTGAGTGGGTTCCTCCTCATTGTGGGCCCCACCACTAGCATTAATGGAGCACTAATTGCTATTAGTGGAGCAGTTAGTGCAGCACTAAGTGTTTTGCAGATTAGTCCCTGAAGTTCTTGGTTTCTGCAAATTGGTCCCTGACGAGATGCCTATAAATAGGCTTCTCATTTGCTCTTCAAAGCATCCCAACATTCACAACAAGTGTGAATAAGAGAGTGAAAGAGAGAGTGTGTGAGAGGGAAGAAAAATTCCCCTCTTAAATTAGGGAGTGACAAAATAGTGTGAAAAAATACCTTAGGGGTATTTTTGACAAATACTTGAGAAATACCTTGTGAGATATTATTTTGGGTAGAACTCTAAGTTGATTATACTCCTAAAATTTAGGGAGATCTCTCTTGTAAGCCTACTATTTTATAGTGAAAGTTTTTCCGGTGGGATCGGGATTGTGGACGTAGCCCGATATTTGGGTGAACCACATTAAATATTGTGTGTCATTTATCTTTTTTGTCCTCCACTTGTTTATTTCCTTGTGAGGTAATATTATTTCCGCAAGATAGTGCCACCGGGCCCAACACGCTCATCGCAAATGTTTTGACTTTTGAAGAATCATCCAAGGAGGCCTGGTTTATAATTTTACCCGAAACCGTAGGGGTAACTATTCAGAAACTAAATAAACTAAAAGTTACATAGTGGTACAGAAATAGTTTGCACATTTAACTCTCCCGTAAAACGGGGAGAAGCAAAGCAACAATGTTACTGACCTTAAACATCTAATTGAAAATATGGACAATCTTCCAGCTTTTGGAATGTCCCATCAGCAGCACAGGCTTGAACAATGAATCTCAGAATTTTAGTATCAGAAGGAACAGCAAGATTGGAAACATAAAAAGCTTCAATTTGAGCCACTCCAAGAAACTCCAGGGTGCCTTCTCTTTCTCCAACTGGATATCCATCAGCCTGTTTTACTAGTTTCTTTACATGGACATGGTAGTTTTGGAACCCAGGATCATTTCCATCTTTCCTTCTCCAAATGAGTTTCACACTAACGGTTTTGGATCCCTCAGAATCTGAGCTAAATTTGATATGTTGGCCCTCAACTAGCCACGAGGTCGAAGGAAGGAAGATTGAGTTCTCTCCTGCTCTTTTGACTGTGATGTGGCCAAGTACAGCATAATACTTACCAGGGTTAGGATTTGATGCATTCTCTTCTTGGCCATCTTCTTTGTTTTTGGATCTCAACTCGCTGCGTTCAGTATTCGGCCTGTAGCATACCGCGTGGATTTCTCTTAATGTATGTCCATCCATTGCAACGGTGCCTTCGAAAATGCGCCATTCTGAGGCTGTTTCAGGGTTTCTTATTTGACGCGACATTATCACTTTGCTGAATTTGCTGGGCGCTTGGTTTATTCCCCAGGGTGCTGCAATAAGTACTGATGCTCTCTCATTCAATGTAGAAAAAAATTCAAGAGCAATGCCAAGCAGCGAATCACCCTCCAATTTAACCTGCATTATTCAAGATACCCACAGTTGAATTAGATGAAAGTGGGGAACAAAGGACAATCAATCGTAATACTAGTCACGGACAAGATAAGGCATTCACATCGAAGATGGCTTACGGAATATGAAAGGTGGAGTAGTAGATTGCTACAAATAAGGTCTCCCTGGAACAGTCTTTTTGTGAAATAAGCCTCATCTTCAAGAGTTCCTTTAAATGAGATATTTCCTCCACCGTTATAAGATGCTTCTTTCGAGCTACCGTTTACAAATTAATGTTAAATGCAGAAAAAAAAATTGGCGCTTGTGCATAAAAAAATGGAGCAAATAAGGATGCAACATCAATATTGGTGCCATGGTACAGGTTATGTAAGCTAACAGTAGCCAACAATACCCTAAACATGGAAGAGGCACAGGGGCTTTTGAGTGGTTACCCATCCATGGTTATGCTTCAGTTATGAACTTATGATGATAAAAATTTCTCAGAGGTCACTTGGCAAACAAGAGTTGTAGAAAGTTCCTTCTATAACCTAGTTCTGCCCACAATAAGCCTTTTTTTCTGGCACATAAGGAAACTCAAAACCAAGTTATGTAGAGGATGGCAAGGCTAACACAAGAACTATGCTTATTGGTTATGAAAGACCTTCTCTGATTCCACTATATCAGAGGAAAACATGCTTGGAGTATTTAAAATCATTTACTTTGTTGAATGGTGTCACACAATCTAGTGGAGGTAACACCCATCTAAACTGCCACATTATTAAAGTACAAGAAAATTAATTGCTTACTCAACAGTGACTTGAATCGCACCAGTGGATGAATCATCAACGAAGTCGTGGAAAGGCTGCCACAAAGGTTAGAGTAAGAAAATAATATTGCACACTATAAGCCCAACGACAACACATAAGTCACGAGACTCGTATAAATTTCAATTCCATATTAGTATGTCAAACACATTAATGTGAAGTTCCCATTCTATGCAGTGGATCACACTTCTCAATATCAAAATAAACAGGAGAGAAACAAATGAATATCGAGAAGCCAAACCTGGGATAATACTCAGAAATGCCAGAAATAAGTTGCAAAATGACAAAACATTTTGAAATGGCAGGACAGGACAAAATATTTGAATCTTCAAATAAAGAACAAAGATATTTTGCCTTGCATTATGGGAAAACAGAAAATGCGCCCATACTTTCCCAGCAAGTGTAGTACGTTACCTTCCAAACAGCCCAGTATCTCAGTGATCCTCAACTATAATATGCCTTTTAGCTCAAATATTTTTGCTTTTAGAAATTGTTAATGAACGAGAAGATCTTGATAAGTCAAGGAATTCTATCATTGGCAGCAATTCTAAATTTAATTATTCAGACATGAAGAGCATCTCCACTTCCTAGCAGATCAAGCAAAGTTTGCTACATGGAGTTTGGTGGGATCTATAAACTTTTCACATCAAAACTGCATGATGAAAAGAAGCAAACAAATTGAAAGGAGATGTCCAAAACCATCATACCAACAGAAAAGAGTGCTGGCATCAATTTTAATGATACCTGAACTCCTTGGCAAGATAAGTTGTTCCATGGGCCATTCTTCATATGTGCTCCCTGGAATGACACATGATGGCCCCGACCCTGAGCAATACCAAAGATAACCAATATCAAAATATTGTTACTTCGCCAGCTCCCAGATGCAGGAGATCAAAGAGTCAGATATAGCTTCTACCTGATCAAAATTTGAGTAGAATGGAAGCAGTCTCAAATTATCATTCACTCTCCCCCATGATTTTTCAATATGTGCCCACCAGCTGCAGAAGAACAAGATAATGAAAACCAAATTGCGTGCACTTACTGGATACAACCATAAGGAATGGGAAAATGTTTTTCTAACCCACAACACCTATATTGAGATCAAGATGAATCCATTTTCAAAACTCCTCAAGGAACAAAAGCATCTGGTTTACGATACTCGGTATATAAATTTCAATCAGCTTTCACAAGGAAAAAAAAGAAGCAGAACAACAAAGTAATTGAAATCCTGTCAACCTGATAGAGAATTTAGCATAAAAACACCATATTCACTGCCTCTATGAATAGCATAACATGCCATCTCATCACAAAAGAAGGATTTCCATACGAATGCCTCATGACAAAGGCAATGATAGAAACAGTAAGAATAAAACTTCATTTTCGATTTGCATCATCTTCAAACAACATGAATTTGCAAGCTGTTCAAGAAATTGCAGAAGTACTATCAATAGGCCAAAAGAAAAAAATTATACAGAAAATCTAAAGCTAATAACCTTGATGCAAAGTCTCATTTCCCATTCAAAGAACCCAATCAGAAAACCAAAATCTATTATGCTATCGTCAGAAAGGAAATGTGTGGTCATACATTACAGGACTTCACACAAGACTTTGAATACTTGGGATGAGTGCTAAGATGTAGCCATTGCTAGGTTATAAATATCTAGAAGTAAGCTGAACGAGACAAATGAGTTACCGATTCTGAGCATTGTGAAAATCAGGCGGTTGCTTAGTCTCGTAAACCCATCCAGGAGCAAATATGGCCGCAGAGACATTTTCCTTCTTTATGACATCCAGCGCAACACTTGTCTGATGTCCCAAGGGTCACTATAGTTGATTAGAGATGTACAATACAGAAGAAGTACTAGAATAAAACATGCATATTCAGCAACAAAAACGTTGTATCGCTAACAAGGTGTACATGGTTTTCACCATTGATAAGAGAAAACCAAGCAGGCAAATAACTTCCACCATTGAAGATACAATGAATTGCATACCTTTTTTCCCTCTATTTTAAAAATCTTAAGATACAGTGAATTACTTCCACCATCAAAGTACAATGAATTACATCAGAACAATGAAAATCAACACAAAATACAACATGGTTATAAGTATAAAGATGGTGCTTTAACATGGTCGGAGTCGCACATACTTTCCATTCTCCACCACCGTAGGTGTTCCTTCCAAACACATCTATTCCCATGTACACATCAAACCTTCTATCACCAGCTGCCACGGCTGAAAGACGGGGATAGTTTTCCTGCATAAGCATCAGCGGGCATAAAGGAAATGGAACAGAAAATTTATATTGATTACATGGAAGGGAAAATGAAGCAAGAACCTTCCATGTGTAGTTCACAAATATGCCATCACAGATGTCGAAAAAAGGTTTGTTCTTTTTGTTCAGCTGATCTTGCCATTTGAGAGCTCCATCAGTTGTAACACTGTCATACCTTCATAGGAAGACAGCACTTAGTCCAGAACAAACTTGTGGGGGGCTTCCTAGATTTCAGAAATGTCTAACACTCACCATATTACCAAAGATCCAGGGACTGAGGAATGCATGATCCGAGTTAGATGGCTAACAAATTCCTGCAGAATGGGGATCTGTGACTGTGACAATTTATTCTCCACATTGATCTGCACAAAGAAATTGCTACATCAACTTTAAAATCTAAATTTCAAACCCGAGGAAAACCAAGAAAGGTTAAAAAAATATATTTTTTAAAAAAAAAACAACGCTCCCTTCCGCTTATTCTCACAACAAAGCTAAAGCATGCAGCTAAACTAAGTTACTTGTCGACTCCTTGATTCATTTTATGCGAAGGAGGAGGATTTGGATAGAAAAAAAAGCAATCAAGACATTAAAACAACGGAGGCACTTTAATTCAAGTATTCTTCACAGGTCTTTTACTTGTTTGGACAAGTATGCCTACCAGCCATCCATCAAAGCCCAATGAAGCTGCGAGTTCCGCCAACCTCTCAGCGTACATTCTAGCAGACTCCTCCGTTGCAAGCAATTCATCGCAAATTAACCTCCCATCATCCCATTCTGTGATAAATGTCCCTAGTACCTTAAATTAACAGATAGAAGAAAACAAACAGTAAGCCAATAAACACATAAACCCGAGGACTCCAAAAGAACAAGCTCAAAACTTTAGAGAGTGAGTACCTTCACTCCATGTCTATGAGCAGTGTTAGTCCAGCAAGGAGGAGGCAAAGTGACCAAACAATGGGAGAAGTACACGAACACATCAATCAAATACCAATTCCAAATGGCATAAGCATCAGGGTTGGTCCCACCCTGAACCCACCTATCATCTACATAACCGCCTTGCATGTCATGGCAGACGAGGAGCCTGCGCCTGTCGGGCAAAGAAACAGAGGAGGGATGGAGCGGAACAGAGGCCTTGTTAAATGGGTAGTGAAAGGAGTCGAAGTAAGCGCGGGAGGCAAGCTCTTCAAGGGTCTTGATCGGGTAGGAGACGGGAGTTGACGGCTCCGATGGATCAAACGGAGGGTGATCGACGGTGGAGGAGGAGGGTTCCTGTGGCCGATCGGTGGACTGTGACATGGCTAAGAAGGAAAAGAAAGATTGAATCTTTTTGTGGATTAGAGCGAGGAGATTGTAAAGAGTGACAAGGGTTTCGCGGGATATGTAATGGCGGAGGAAAAATAGAAGCATTGATTAATGCTTTTGTTTTGCTTTTGTGGGGGATTACTACAGTACAGAGACATAAATCTCAGAGATTGTTTGGTTTTGGTCTTCTATGGTCGTTGTTGTGTTCGTTGCTTGTCACTTTAGGAGGGAATTCTAAACCGGTAAATTTTTACTTTCCTTTAAAAAGTTAAATTCCAATTCTTCTTTTCCAAGAAAGTTTTCTTTAGTGCAAGAAAAAGCAAAGCACCACCAATGTAGGGTTAAGCGACTTGAGACCTAGGTCAAATCATGATTAGTCGGGGCAAAGCTCACCGGCACATATCAACTAATCTATAATTTAACTTTCTTCAAAGTCTTTTACTTTTGATGTCTTTGATTTTTCTTTCATCAAATCCTTTTCCTTTCTTCCTACAGTAACAGAATGGCTGTGGTTGGTTACTGAGGTTTCACTCTAAGCAAGACAGATTACATTACATTATCTAGAAACAGCTGCATTTTCCTCTCAGTATGGACAGAGCTGGATTTCAATTTGCTGCAGAATTTTCCGAATATTATTACTCTTCGTGAGCAAGTTTAATCTGTTTAGTGGAAAGATACATCTGATCATGGTCCCTTAAATGACCATCCATCTTAAGGAAGATAAAGCATTGTTCTTTTCCCGTGACAATTGAATTTGCATAGAAGTATGCCAATGACAGTCCAACACAGAACCATGAAAACCAAGAGTTTCTTTTCCTTTGAAGGCGAACTCTGCAACTCCCTCTTCAATAGTCCTTGAACAACAGCATTTGATCGTTTGCTCAGCAGTGAGTCAAATCTCTGCAATTAAGCAGACGTTAAGATATAAACTGATGCAAAGAAATGAAAGAAAAAGAAACAGAAGAACTAATGAAACCTCATAATGAGCAAGATGCTCACCCAATCACTTGGGATGCCAAAATATCTCCATTCAGGCCTTGAGCTGGTCCATGAAGTTCTCCATCTATGCTTTTCGGTATTGTGATCGTACATCTCAATCGTTCCTTCTTCGGCTATTACTGATGCTGCAATGGTTCAGAGTTTGGAATGTTTTTAGATTTCTACTTTCGCTCTTTGCTTAACAAGGAGAAGATTTGTTACTGCTACAGTAGAGACGATATAGACAACGAGTGAAGGGAAGCCTCGCCATTGTTTACTGGGGCGCTCAAATGAATGCCTCATCATTGCAGCATAATAGTTTGTCATATACACAGGAATGAAACTCCAATGCAACTAAACAACAGTTGCATTAAATAATGTAGAGTCTTGGGTTGGTTACACAGTCTGAAATTGAAGGACTAATACCAGAAAGAATATCATCCTTCCTCAATAAGAAATTTGACAGTAGGCAAAAAAGATTAGAATCAAGATTTACAAACCTCCAACATTCAGCTGAAAAAATGGAGAATCATCCAGCTTCTGGCTAGCACCATCTACACTACATGCTTGAATGATGAATTTAAGACTGGAAGTGCTTGAAGGAATAGAAAGTTCAGAAATGTAAAAAGCTTCCATATTTGCCTCTCCAATGTACTGTCGAACGGCTTTCAGCCTTCCACCTGGATTTCCAGTTTCTTGTTTTGAGACATGGTCCACATAAATATTGTACTTTTGGAACGGAGAATCATTCCCATCTTTCAGCTTCCAGCTGATTTCCATACTAAGAGTCTTGGATCCCTGAGAACCTGAAGTCCATTTGATATACTGACCCTTGACTATCCATGAACTAGAGGGAGGAAAATATGGGTTCCCTTTAGAAGTTTTGATAGTGAGATGACCAAGAACTGCAAAATACTCTGGGGGGCTTCCAACTATTGTGTCATCATGTCCATGTGATGTGTGTGATGCTAGTCCACTGTGCTCTGGCTCTGGCCTGTAGCATACAGCACGGATTTCTGTCAATGTGTATCCATTCATTTCAATGCTAGATTCTTGTATGTGCCATTCTGGAGCTGTTTCCGCCTTGTTAACTTGATGCGGCACTATCACCTTGCTAAATTTCCTTGAGAATTTGTCCCCTCCCCAGGATGCTATAAGCACTGATGTTCTTTCATTCAAAGGGGATGAGAAATGGAGAGAAAGGCCGAGCAGAGAATCCGCACTAGATTTTACCTGAATTTATTACGATGTAAATAGCTTAAATACCACATACAGCTTCAAAAAGATGGTGCTGTTAGCTGCCAAAACTTTTAATATTCAATTGCACAGACTTGATCCTCAAGACAGAAAGTTAAGGATGTCCACAATTTGCAACATGTGAGTTACTTGGGGGGCTGTATTCTGTTTTCAGCTATAGTCACAGAAATAAAAACTTACAGAATATGTCAGGTACAGAGGCAATTCACCCAACCGTAGCTTCCCCTGAAAGATTCTCGCTGTAAAATCCGTGTTCTTTTCAAGAGTCCCTTTAAATGTGATGTTTCCTCCTCCACTGTAAGATGCTTCCTTAAAACTGTCAATGTAGACAAATTACTTAAAACTGCACTAGGAGGACTACATTGGTACCATACAGTTTATAGGAAACGCCAATGCTGGAACGCTATATTTTCATGTAAACAGAAGATGTAATAACAATGTAACTTACTTGACAAGGACTTGAATAGTGTCTGGAGTTGGGTCAACATTAAAGGCAAGTGTAGGCTGCCACATAGAAAACAAAAAGAGAAAACGGCATGATATTTGGCTCAGTACCAATATACGAGAAACTGATATTCTGAGTGGCAGCAAAATTACTGTAGAGTTAACTGTTCTATCAATGGTATATGACCTCAGTATCACTTGAGCCTGATATGGCTCATTAGTGGGCATGTTTCTTTAGCTCAAAACCAATGGTTGCATACTCAATGTATACCTGAAAGCTTTGCGAAGATATATTATTCCAGGGAGCATCTGACACTTGCCCTCCTTCAGTAGAAATATGATATCCACGGCCCTGAACCATATCAAATACTTTCAGAAGTGTAACATGGCCCATGCTTGTCTCTAGTGCATTCTCAAAGGACTAGTTCCGGTATTAGGGATCAGAAGTTTAAAGCTGTGCATTTTTGCCCATGTGCAATTTGCAGAAGTTAAAACATTTAAAATGATGGTGAGCAATAAAAAATAAGTTCAAACACTAGATGATATTTGACATTGTTGTCACCTGATCAAAATTTGAGTAGAAAGGTAGTGCTTTTGGATAAAATTTTACTACCCCCCACGATTTTTCAATTAGCGACCACCAGCTGCAAACATCGAAGCACACAATAAGAATCGATATAATAATGTATTTAGCAGGTTCTCCTTTGACAAAAAAAAAACCACCACCAGGTCCACCACATGTATACTTTGTAAGTGCATTAGCATACATTAATTGACAATGAAGGTCAGTCAATTACCACACCAAGGTCGATATACATGATCTTCCAGGTAAGAAGCAGTAGCTGACAGTAAATCTTTTCATTACATCAAGTCAAAAGCAAGTAACGTTGAAAGCACTAAGGCAACTCATTGAAAATTTCTGAGCTTAAAGCAATGAAAACATCGACGACGACTTGTGATGTTACGTTAAATCCATGACAAGATCCAAACACTCCTTTTTACAATTTTGTGGAAGAATTGAGGCTTGAGAAACAATCTGGCTGCATTGCAAAAGCAAAAGAAAAGTTGAATGCATTGAACTTTGAAGGAAGGGAGAATTGCATTACTGATTTTGAGCAGTCTCGAAATCAGGGGGTTGCGCTGTCTCTTTGACCCATCCAGGTGCAAATATGGCAGCTGATACATCATCCTTCTTCAACACGTCTAGTGCAACGTTTGTCTGCAAAGTCCAAAAACTTATTATCATCTGACAGAAAAG
>JAKUCV010002780.1:10098-67317 GCA_028386065.3 Turnera subulata | reverse complement strand
GCATCGCCAAATAATCAAGGGCTACGCTTCTATTACCATGGAACTTCTCGAAGTTAGTTTCCAAGGAATTTTTAAAAAATCCTTGAATAGGGACACTGATCGGTCATGTCCGAATTTGTGATTCTTGTTAGGTTTCCTTTAATGCATCGCCAAATAATCGAGGGCTACGCTTCTATTACCATGGAACTTCTCGAAGTTAGTTTCCAAGGAATTTTTAAAAAATCCTTTTGTCATCTGTTTCCCTTTATTTAATTTTTTTTTGATTCATTTATTCGGCATTTGTAGTGTTCCACCAGGATTTACAATTCTTCACGTGTATTCCTGGAAGCACGTAGAAATTCGGCATTTTTGCCCCCTCTCCGTGATTGATATTCTATGCAAACGTGTGCTAGTTCTACTGTGCATCTAATTTTTTTGGACTAAATAAATCTCGATTAAGGGAAAAGTTGAGGAAAAATTCATTTGTTGGACTGGAGGATTGAAAGAAAGATCAAATAAATTAGACCACTAATTAACACACTAAAGATTAGAAAACACCAATGAGGACGCTTACCGTTGATACAAAGATTCCCAGCGACAAACGCATATGAAACTTTTTATCTAGGAATCAACCCATGAAAAAACTTAATACGTAAAGGAGAGCTTAAGAAAGACGTTCAAATAACAAAAAAAAAAAAAATGGGAGGTAAAAGAGACAGATTTAAGAAAGAAATCAAAATGTCTCTATCTAGAATTTAAATTTTGGGTACTCGAATCACCTAGCGTCGACTCAATATTGGCACGTATTGTTCTCTTTTCGAATCTTGCTCATTTGTGGATGCCAAGGGCATGCCATGCCACCGTTGGATTTTAGATATTTTCCAGAATAATTTTCTTTCTCTTTCATGTTGGATTATTAGTACCTTCTAATTTTGTTCTTGAGACCTATTAGCATCTTCTAGTTGATTTATCTACAAGCATCAACTCAAAATCTGATATCGATCAACGGATCTCTTCTCTCCCGCAGAAGATTGAGAAATTATTGAGGGTGAATCAATGATAGCTAAATCAACGTCGCCGTCATAAGATAATTCTGATGCAAGCTTAATTACATGGGGTATGTATAAGTATAACGTCAAGTAATTAGATTGGGAAATTATGGTAGCCCATTATTCTCTTGGTTGGCGCATATTTGCCCAATTTAGTAAAAAGTTGCTACTATATACGCATATTTTCTTTGTGCCACAAGCAAAAGAACTAGTATTAATTAATTGCTACGTACTTTTTCTCTAGAGTTGTCAATTGTCATTCGCTGCTTCCACAAGCAACTAGGACGGAGGAAAAAAAGAATAATTAATATTATGGAACTCTAAAATTATGTATATACTTTCTAGAAAAAGGGCGACCGCGCAAAATGACTAGTTGTTGAACGATCAGGCAATGAACAATGTGAATCAAAATTAGGGGTTAATTACATTTTGACCCCTAAATTCTAATTTATTTTTAACTCACCACTGGACTTTTTTTTTCATCAATTGACCACCGAAATTCTCAACTAAACTCAATCAACCACTTCCGCGCACTTATCAAACTCCCCCTCCTTTGGCATAAAACACACATACGAAATCATGTTCACCAAATATTCATAATTCATCCCAATTGATTTTGCTCCAATCAAAGAAAGCCCGACTAGAGAAATAATCAAAGGTTTGCAATAAAAAAAATAAAGAGAAGCAGGGGAAGCGAAGAGGAAAGGGAAAGGAGAAGGTCGGCAATGCGACCTACCGACTACGGGGAGACCTCCAACTTCCACTCCCCTGGTTCATCATGAGTGAGGCCAAGGCGAGCCTTGACTCAATCGGTTCAAGCCCTCGCCTGATTTTTTTTGCCTTCTTGTGATGGTGGATGGTGGATGGCGAGAACGGCGGATAACAGTGGTGGTTTGTAATGGAAGAGACGATAGAGGGTTGTAGGAGAGAAAAGGATATATGGTACATATACTCTCACCCAATCTTTGAACCGTCCATATATTAGCACCACTCTTCTTTGCTTGGGTTTTGATTTCTCAATTACACCTTCTCTTTGTTTGTTGGGGTTTCGATTTTTGGGAATTTGTTGGGCTTTTGATGGTCGTGGTAATTTGTTTTTTCTCTTTAATGCTTAAAAACTGGAGGAATAAAGTGTGAATCTCAGAAGGATAAGATCAGAGATTTATTGGGGTTCCAATTTTTTGCGAATTTGTTGGGTTAATGGTCATGATAGAATTTTTTTTTCTCTGTAATACTTAAACCTGGAGGAATAAAGTATGAATCTCAGTAGAAGGATAAGATGAGAGATTTATTTGGTGATAATTACAATAATTACAATATTACAAAATTCAATTTTGGTTTTCTAATTCTTTAATTGTCGATTTCTTTTTTTTTTCCTCTAATTATTGGTTTTGTAATTTTGTAATTATATTTTATGATTAGAGCAAAGGTTATGATTTTTCCACGTGTCGTATATCAATGTATTCCGTTAGATTAACCGATGGAAATCAAACAACCCTAACGGAAGTGGTTAATTGAGTTTAATTGAGAATTCAGGTGGTCAATTGATGAAAAAAAAAATCAGGTGGTGAGTCAAAAATAGACTAGAATTCAGGGGGTCAAAATATAATTAACCCGTTGTCTTGTCAATTAATCTTAGGAGGCAATATTCGACGCAGTTCCCTTCAATTTTTGGTATTATACCAACCGCCACTCACATTATGTTGTGCCTAGGGGTGAGCAAAATGTCGGTTCGGCATATGCCGTGCCGAATCAGTGATCGGTATCATTGTGCCGAAGGGTCATTTTTCCGACCAATGCCGTGCCGAGTTGGCCCTCATGCCGATCGGCATGGTGCCGATTAATACCGACGTCGGCTCAGCACGGTATGAATCCAACGGAAGCCGACAAGAACACAAACAAACGCCAATAAAAAACCAAAAATCCCAACACAAAATTGCAGAAAAAACTTAAAAACAAGTAGAGAGGAGAGAGATTGGAGAAGAGTTCAACGATTCCAGTTTCTCCCCAATTACCAAATCATAACAATACAAAAAATACCTTTAAAATTGTAAAAATAGAATTCACAACAGTATAAGAATTCAGGGTCGCACAAGAGATTCTCCCCTAGCCTCATCAAGAAGGGCTCGATCCCCTACTCTTTCACCACATCTAATGACAGCAGCGAGGCCAAGTCCTCCACGAGACTTCAATCTTCGCGGACAGCAACGCTGCATCCACCGCCTTCAGCAGCTGCTCTCTGGTTTCGGCCCAATTGAGAGGAAGAACAAAGGAGGAGGGGGGTGATAGTGGCGGCGTCGTCGTGAGATCTGGCAACGGTAGCATGTGTGGCGGATTGGGGCGACAAGAATTGAAAAAGAGTGAAACAGAGGGTGGTTGTGGCTCTGCTTCATCGAGGAAGAAAAAGAGGGAAAGATAGTGAATTTTTACGATTAGTTTTATTGAGTTGATGATGAGGGAGGACATGAAGAATGGTTATGGCTGGCTTGTTGGGGTGGTGGGGAAGGGTGTGCGGCGGTGGTGCTAGCCTGCTACACGAAGAAGAAAAAAAAGAAAAAGAGAGTGAAGGATTTTTTAGGTTAGTGATTGATTTTTAGTTTAATGAATTCTTTTGGGCTGGGTTAATTTATAGGTTGGAGTAATATTAGTTGGGCTTTGGAATGTAAAGGTTGGGTTGAGTTGGGGTATTTGGGTGTTTTGGGCTGTCGGTGTCGGCTTGTGCCGAAAACCGAAGGTCAAACCCGATGCCGACCAACTTCTTTCATTTTATATTCGGCTCGACAAAAAATCTAAGGTATAGCTCTAAGTTTTCATGAATTTCGAGCCGATACCGTTGGTATTCGGTCGGTATCGGCTCGGTAATTTTGCTCTCCCCTAGTTGTGCCCACAAATGTTTCGGTAATGTGCTTAAAGTGCATTTCTTGCGAACTTAATTAGAACCCTCTAATTTCAAGAACCTCTTCATGTTCAACTAATACTTTGTGTAAGTACAATTACTATTTATTTATTTGTTCTCATAAAAATAAAAAGTTACTTGCCCCCTGAACAGTAACTCTTTTGGATTGAGTTTCATCCAGGGGGTAATAGATTTAATCCCAGAGATTGAGGGTGATTTGGTATTGAAGATTGTGGGTAGTTTCCAAGATTCCAATGTTAAAAAAAAAAAAGGAATTGAGAAAATTTGTAATTGCATGCCAAGATTTGATTTTGCTCTCAAGAGCTGTCAACGTTTTCATAAATTGGGTGTCTATTTGTATTGTTATATGTTGTTTTGTGAATTATTCACTATAATTTTCCAACCTAATGAGATGAGTTGCACCAAGCAGAGAGGGCAAATTGTCTTCGTCCTACTACTAGACAATCTTGCTAATTAAGTTTTTTTTATTCTAGGTGTTAGTTATATTAATTAGTTTTTTTCCCCTCTAAAGACTCCTTCTTGATCTGACCTAAATGATGAAAATATCAATATTTTACCTAGGCAACCTAGCTAATAAAATCTCCTCAATCTATCGGATGAGACTTGTAAATTGTTTCTGTCGCTACATTTGTTACTTTAATTGGCATTCACTGATTAATTTATCTGTAGTTAAATGCAATTAGTACCTAGAGAAACCCGGATATATACTAGTATGGATCACAAATGCGTGCCTAGTCAATAAGTGAGTACCAGCTTCTACCCAGAAACATTATGCTTTGCACTTTATTTGCATGTCGCTAATTAGAATCTTGATGTTGCGAAAGAAGAATATTAGTAATAAATCATTCATGGCCCTGTACTCCAAAACCAGAACTTAATTAATATAAGCTTTTCCCTTTTTCAAGATAGAAACTGCTAAAATTTTCTTTTCGGTGAGTTTGTGTAAATTTAATTTTCCAGTACTTTTTTTTTTTTTTTGAGAATCAAAGTCAATATTATTGCAAACTTAGTTAGGGAGGCCCTAACAAAGAGTAAACCAGTACAATGAGGCTAATAACCATCCTGACTTTAACAAATACAAGTCAAAGCAAGAAGGACAAAAGAACACTCTTGTCTTGAAATCCCACTAACGTCCATGAAGAAATAAAGAGGCCATTCTTTCATTAACAGACTACAATGGAACTTGAACTCAAACGAGAATGTGGATTAAAAGCATCCATATGCAGTACTCAGAACCTAAAAAAAACTTGTTTAAGCTAAAAACTACATCAACAACAAAATTGCCAGACCAAGAGTCTGTTCAGGGGTATCTGCTCTATCAAGCGAATCACTGTTTGTACAATATTACATGCTTCACTGTCAGACCAAAACTAAGGGTCAGTTTCCTGCCCTTTCTTCTTCCTTCAAATACCAGATGTACTCCAGACAAAATGCATCAAAATACCAGTTTGAATCCAAAGGCTCCCGGGTCTCGCATGAAATGTCGGATAACCAGCAATCCATAATCAATGGAACCCAGTTGGTACTCTCCTAATGCTTGCCACATTTGAAGGTGGAGTTTGGAGAGGATATGAGGAAAAATGCTCTCCAACTCTTCGAGAACCTTGGGCTGTAGAGAAAGTAGATATTAAGCATTTACGTTTGTCACTGGCACATAACACAAATATAACAACAATAGATTACCTCTGTGGTATCGTGTTCTCTCTCGACGTGATGAATAGCGTTACGTAAGAACGCAGCAATTCTCCAATTAGCATCAAATCGATATGGCAAACCCACCCTTTCGGACTGAAAGTCTAGGGCAGCCTTTACTGCTTTATTTCCTGACTTTCTTGCAGTTTCAGCCCAACCTTTCACAGCCTTTAAGCCCTCTTCCATCTTGACCGTCCTTTTGTAAATCCGCGGCTGCATCTTATACAGTCTATACATCTTATCAATAAAATCATATTTCTCTTGTCTGGAGTATAGCAGCGGATGAATCATAACGAAGAAACAGTATCTTTTGAATGTATTTGCACAGGATGATTCAACTTTTTCACAGGTCAATTGGAAGAAACTTAAATCGGTGTCATCAATAGAGACACCTAGATCGGAAGCCCTCATAAAGACATGCTGAATTATGGCAAATAGCTGGTTGATGTTCGCTTTCATGCGTTCAAGATTTATGTGCATATGCGGGTCCCTCTTGGCTTCAGGGAAATTCACTCCATAAACAGGCGTTCGGCCTAGGATTGAAGTTTCCACCTGACAGCAAGTTTTAAGATATTGACATAACTAGCTAATTCATCATTGGCCAATAAAAGATTGTGCTTTTACGTATGAATAAACAAAAAATAATCAATTCAACAGCCGGAGTTATTACCTGGACATCTGCGACATCATCAACCCACAAATCAGCATCAAACATAGTGGATAACGTTGACCTGATCGCACCAAATATTAGAGCGGCTGGGTTTGCCAGAGAGATGCATTTTGATGATTTCGACCTCACTAAAACATCATCGATGTGTGTGTTCTTACACCAGTCGGGGAGAGATACTATGACCATAGTTATTCGACCTTGTAGACAGGGATAAAGATACATTTAGAAGAAAGAAGATAGCCTCTGGAAAGCAAGAAACCTCGAAGAATCGAAATTGGAGAGTGAAGAAGAAGAAGAAGAAGAAGAAGGAAGGGGAGAAGAATGATTAGAAGGGAGATTTATACGCACCTGGAGAGAGATATTAGAATTGATGGAGGTTGGTGATAGCAGCGTAACCCAACGAGTTCCTGGGAAGCAAAATCGAAGCTGGGAAGAGGAGAAGAAAGAAGACAGTGTTATTAGAAAGAATCAAGAAACCTCGAAGAATCGAAATTGGAGAGTGAAGAAGAAGAAGAAGAAGGAAGGGGAGAAGAATGATTAGAAGGGAGATTTATACCCACCTGGAGAGAGGTATTAGAATTGACGGAGGAGGTCGGTGGTAGCAGCGTAACCCAACGAGTTCCAGGAGGAGACAGTGTTGATGGGAGGAGAAGGAGAAGGAGGAGGAGGAGCAGGGATTTTCCAACGGCTCTTTTCTGGGAGAATTTTGAGTTTGGAAGAAATGGCGTTTCCAGGAACAAAGGAAGTAGTTTGTGGGAGACTTTGTTTATATAGGATTTGTCTATAACGGCTAGTTCTTTGTTTTTTTTTTTTTTTTGCTAGGCTCCCTGTTTTGTTTAAGTTAGAGTCGAGTTGACTCCCTTTCTATCTATAGTTGACTCGTGTTTTTTGAATTAGAAAATAAAAAAGAGGGCTTTTCTTTCACTCTTGAGGTTGTCTTTTAAATTTTTTGTTAGATCCTTTGAAATTGGGCGGATTTGACCTTACCTATAAACGGGGGCGTTTCTGTTTTTTTTTTTTTTGTTTAAAGTATTGGAAATTATTTAAATGAACGAAGTAGGGTTTGTTTTATAGTTTCATTTCAATTTTGAGTTTGGCTGTAGTACCTTCTGCAAAAATTAGGGATACCAATTTTTTTTTTTTTCCCACCTCAATTTCACTCTCGGTCACGCCTCTCAAACCCTTTCTGTAAGAACCCCAGTGTGAACCCTTAACTTATTTTTCTTAGAGAGGCTTTTCCTCTCATCTTTTCTTCCACTTCTCGACGACCCAAGCATCCCAACCGGAGGCTGCTCTTGACTCTGATTTTGATTGTATCTGCAGGAAATTGAATCTGGATGATTTCCTGGAGATCTTCTGGATGATATCCCTTGCAATGATAATGACACTCTCATATGTGAGGTGAGCAATTCATTTATTTTTTTCTTGCCTTTATGGACCTGGGTCGTGGAAGGTGCATACCGTCTATATAATCTGGAATACATAATGAAGCCAGAATTTATGAATAGTTGCTGTACTGGGGCTCAGCCCATCTTTGTGTACCTGCTAGCAAGCACGTCAGTACTTGAAGATTGAGAAGTATTGAAGGTTCATTTTTATGTTTGTGGATATATAACCGTGCATGTTGGATCTATTGCAGGTGCGTGACTATCGGAATTGTGGTTCTGACCGAGGGTCTAGTCATTCGTCTATGGTTGGGCTCCCTACTGTCCAGAAAGTGCGCCTCAGGATGTCATTAGAGAATATAGTGAAGGATATTGATTTCAGATAATTCTTGGAGGTGTGGTGATTTGATGGTAATGGATTCTCCTCTTCTCTGTATCTTTTTCCCTGATCTGGGATCATAGAGTCATCTCTTCGCTTATCTTTGATTTCAGTAAGTAGTATCCCGGATATTGAAAGCCCTGCAACCACAACTTTGTCTGGATCCTTGCCCAAACTGGATAGGCTCTGTGATAACCCAGTTCCCACCAGGGTAATAATTTGGTGATTGACCTGATGTTATGATGATGTAGTATATAATATCTTATGATGGTATGCTGGAATAATAATTTGACAAGTGTTACTTTGTTCTGTTGATGCCATTTGCAGTTTAATTTGGACCTGAGCAGTTTGTGAAGATAAAGACTTCAGCAGACACCTGAAGTTACTGTCACTTCTAATAATAGAATCCATGGGAAGAAGGTCTGCGTAGATGGAGTCCCTGAAAGCTCCAACAGTAGGTTTGAAGACATTGGAATTATCTCAGGCAATGCTATGCCGCGGCATGTGCAGGAGAATCTGTCTGTGCAGAACCTTAGTCCAAACCTTATGTTAGCTCTAAGAGGAAGAAACTTTCCATCAGATGGCAATGTATCAGCACTACCTTTGATATCTCCACAAACAAGGTATACAACTCTTGGCTGGCACCCCAAGAAGTGTGCAGGTTCAAGCTTTGGGTGTTGTTTTATGAAGTTTTTCATACCATTGTCTAGTTGTTTTATGAAGTTAGATTAGTTTGAGAAATATCGTTGTGTATAATTTGATTTGACAGTGAATGTTACCTTTAAACGTGGACGTTCAACCTGGATCTTTCTCAGCTCACCATTAATTACTGAATTATGATTATCTTGTTATTTGTTCATATCCCACTGTTACCATGTTTTACTTGCTCATCTCAGCTTGGTGCTGTAATAAATTTGTTTGTCTTAATTTTCTTTCGGTCCTTTTCCTGATGTTCTTTTTTACTGTTAAGTTCATTGAGCGTCACTATTGCTACTGTCTGTAGATTGTTTTAATATGCTAGATCTGATAAACCGTTCCAGTTTTATGCATTTGAATGGTTATTTCTGTCCTGTCGAACATGGCCATGGAGATCACTGCTGGGACCTGTTCTGGCATGCTCACTGTGTTCAGTTCTTGCATGGGCTAAATACCACAGCTTTATATGCCTTCTTGTGTTTGTAACTGGCATATCCGGAAATTGAATTCTCTAGTCAATACATATTTCTATGTTCTGATTTACTTGTCTTGCATTTGTCACAGCACACTGCAGATTTGCTTGCAGCACAATTTTGTTTGCTGGTAAGTGTAGTGGAAACTTCTTCATAAATTGGCTTGATTATCGTCTGTCTGTGCAACTGAACTTCAGAGAGATGAAATGCCCTGTGCAGATGATGCGTGAAGGATGGGTGGTGGTAGAAGATCAGATCCAACCAAGGCCAAGCCGTATGAATAATGCCTCGAGCAGTCAACTAAACGCTTCTGGATTCCCTCCAAATAATCCTGGAATGGAGGTGCAGCAATATAATGAAACAATTCCTGGTCAAACTTCAATGATGTGAAGCCAACTCTTCTGGTAATGCTGCTCAGAATCTACCTGCAAACTCAAGGCTGCCACCTCTTGGAAATCCTCAGGCATCACCGATGTCCCAAGGGCTCTTGCCTGGGGTCTCTGTAGCTGCAAGGCCACAAACGGGACCCCCAACCATCGCTCCAGCAACAAGCACAGCAGCTGCAGCAAGCTCAACAGCAGCCAGAAAATCAGCATTCCCTGATTCATCAACAGCAATCACAGTTCCAGAGGTCACCGATGGTGCTACCATCGAGTCCGCACTCCCATTTGAATGCAATTGGCAGAATTCAAGCATGCAGTTGGGCAATCACACGGTAAACAAGCCTTCTGCTCTCCAGCTTCAGCTGTTACAGCAGCAGCAGCAGCAACAACAGGATAAGCTTTTTTTTTTTTTTTTTCCAGCAGGATATTCTAAGTTTCTATTGCTAATGCATGCATTCTGCAGATTAGGTTGTATTGAGAGTCCATTAAATTCTAGCCATGTGCAGGCTGTTATCTTTCGTTGTGGGGCTTGCAATTGTGGTTTAGTATTTCAATAAAATATTTTAAAAATTATTTGCTCTTGTACAGGAGTCTCCTGAGGGTCAAAAGATGCTTGAATTCCGTAGAAGCCTTCCTGCACACAAAGAAAAGGATGCACTATTAAAAGCTATTTCTGAAAATCAGGTGAGCTATGAATTATGAAGTGGGTTGTTACTCAGGTTGCATGCTTGCGTTAATTTCTCAACGTTAGTGAGTAGCCACTCTAATTTGGATCTCACATATCTTGTAACCTTCTCTCTTTCAATTTCCTTTTTCCTCGTTGAAGTTGCTTAACCATTATGCACTTTTTGACACATATTTATTGGAAAATATTCTTTTTTCATCTGTCATTTTTTATACATAATTTTCTCTCCTCTTTAATTGGTTAAAAATGAAGCTTGTGACTAACTCATGGACTGGATTAAAGATTGTGGTGATGGCTGGTGTTTAACCTTTTTTTTATTGTATTGAGTGAATGGTTATGATTTCCATCTTGCAGGTGGTTGTGGTCTCAGGTGAGACTGGCTGTGGAAAAGCAACACAACTTCCCCAATACATACTAGAAGCCGAAATTGAAGCTGCTCGCCGGGGGTCCGTAATTTCGCTCCTTGTACCACGACCGTCTTCCAAAGTACCTTCCGTAGGTGCCAGCTGGATTGTGTCTGTGAAGATCCCAGGGTCTCTGGGCTTCTCAACTGGTCCGTTCGGTTTATCCTCCCAGGCTTGTGGGCCTCTCTCCATTTTATGCTTGGACCAGGTCAGACTTGGGCTCACCCTTGCAAGTTCCGGATATCCCTTGATCGGGGCTGGGTCCGATCGCACCTTTCGCATCGTGGTGGCCTTATCCTGGAGGGTGCGATTTTTGGTGGTAACAGAAATTTCAGAACTCGGTACTAGGAAATGGCAATGCTTCCCTGAATGAGAATTCAGAAAAGTGGTTATGATGAAAATGCCCCTGACAATGGAAATGAGGATTCTGAAGCATCAATGTCGCCTACTCCATCTGGTAGATTTTAACACACTTATCAAAATTTAAATTCTTTAGTTCTGAAATAAGCTGCCTTGTCGCAGTTATCTCCTATACTACCACATACTTGAATTTCTGAAAGTTTGCACCGTATGAAATTTGCTTATGATTCATTGTCACTTGCCTGAAAACTGAAGTTTATTTGCTTTTACTTGCTTATGAACCCTTTCTCTAATAAATTTTTCATGTTTACTGTAATGCAAATTCCATTACCATCAAGATAACCCTTATAGAAAAGGAATCCCACTACCATTAACTTCCACAACTTATGTTCATGCAATTGACCAGGATGTTAAAGGAATTTGAATTTACACATCCCTGTCATGTTGGGATGCCACAACTGAGGAGACTTTTGCAAAAACTACATTATCAGTCATCTCAACTCCACAAAAACATACTATGATGTATTTTTGCTTCCACCAAATTGTCGGCCCGACAATATTATATGTTAACGCTCCTAATACCCAATAGAACGTGAAAGTCGGCCTGTGATGAGAATTATCTGTGCTACATACACTTAATGGAGTGGGACCAGAGTGATTAAAGAAATATTGACAGGATATCGTTTTTATCATAGTTGTACCTCTTTTAGTGTTTCATTCAAAAGATCAGGGTTCGCTCTTAATAGTGAATTGAGAAGGTTCAGAATTGAAGATTGTGGATAGTTATTAGGATTTCCACGGAAAAAGATGTAATAGCATTAATGGGATCATTTGAGTTGAAGAATGTATCAAAACCGTGGATTTTTGCATCATAGACTATTCGCCGATTCACTCCATTCCAAAGCACAAAAACCAAAAAAATAATCGCATATCCGGTGGAAAAAGCAAGGTAGATCAGATCGTTTACCTTAATAGCCAAAATAGAGGGAGGGAGGACATTTGAGGAACTCGATTGAGAAGAGTTGTAACATAAAACAAATAAGAAAAACACTCAAAAAATGAAAACAAGGAGACGGTACATAAAAAGCATGTCAAATCGCAAGTCTAGTTAACTAGAAGGATCAATATCATGAAAGTAGCATCTAGTTGCCGTCAGGCATATTACAGTAATCTACACACTATTTCTCCCCTAATCTTGAAGAAGTGATACTATCTTGCTCTCAATTTCTTCCTTTGCCCGTTTGTCAAATGGATCCCTCGCCAATATATAAATCCAAAATCGACTTACAGTCACAGAGGAGTTTGCTCTGGACACATCCCACCTCCTTCCCATCAACTGATGAGGAAATTCAACGCCAATGAAATTTGGTGAAAATTATGTAATATTTTGAGAATACAAGACAGATACACATACTCAAAAGCTATGATTCATTTGGCCATAAAGACTTGGCATCCTGTCTAGTTTGATATTGCAGTCTGGTTCAAAAGGGTTTTATTTGCAATAAAAGTCTGAATTTTTCCCTAGATGAAACAAACAAAGAATACAATGTCACTGCTTCACAGAAACTTTGGCAGTCATAAGCTTCGTCTAAAAATGAGAAGCTTTCTCATGAGAGATATATATAAAAAAAGAAAAAGAAAAAGAAAAAAGAAACTACAATGTTAAACTTTGATCCCTTCCATTTTCTACAAGTAGATAAAACATTATTTAATTCAAATAAACTATTCTGTTAAGTTTGTTTGTCTAAAGTCCTATATTAAAATAATAATTCAAAGTCAATTAAACCGGGCGGGGTATGAGATTAGACTTTGAACGTACTAGCTAGAATAATGCCCGCGCGTTGCTGCGGGTGTCCAAAATACTTTCATACATTAATTCAAGCTTTAAGTACAAAAATGTCAGAAAATATAAAAATTCTATGCAACATTGCAGGAAAGAATTCTATGCAAACCAGAATCTTGCTCATTGATAGCCAGTTTTTTAACCTAAGGTTCTTTGTTTCTATCCTAGGCTTCTCTTGATTTAGTGTATAATGCAAGAAATCATTTCACTATCCTTATTAAAGGCAAGAACCCTCCGTGTCTCGTTAATTTCTGGTCCCCATCAAATCATCATAAAATTTCTAAACTACCAACCACATCTGTGGCCACCACTGTAATTGCATGAACTGGCGGACCAAGCTACATGTACCTTAATTTGATTATTTATGTACAAATACAACCACATGATGAACCAAGGAATATTTCCTTTGATTCAGTCTTAGGGCATAAATAAAATTATAAATACACAATTTCCTCACTGACAGATTAGTTAACACGAAGCAAGAAGATGGTGATGCATGTGATGCTCGTGACTTAATTGTTTACTATCCGTCTCTATTTTTTTGACAAATTAGTTGGTTTACTCCCTTGTGGTTATGTGATTATTAGTGTTCAAGAAGATATAAACAAAATCCATGAGAGATCCTTGTCATGGTGCAGAAATTTAATAACCTAGAAAGAACTACTTGGTCACCTCTAGCGGGATGATATATCACTGTAGATGGTGGTGCTTAAGTAATGCATAAGCTTGGATCTTTCAAATTTAAGACTTGAGGCAACAATTACACGGATCCTTTCATTTTGTAAGAGATTAGTTCATAAACTTCTAATTTTTAAAGAGTATAAAGAATACATAAGGAAACATAGATGCATCGCCTACGACACCTTAAGGCTTAAACACTACTATTTCTAGAGACTATGAAAACTTCCACAACAATTGTATCCTACAACACACAGTTTCTATGAATCTCAGGGGTTAACAAGTGCTACCCTTTTCTTCTCTAGAATATTTCTCTGCGGGGTTTAAGAATTATTTGTTTTTTAGCTTATCTTGTTGATTAATTTGGTCTGCTTCTAGATCTCTAAAAGGAAACGAATACGAATTAGAGGAAGTAATCACTTTTGGAAAACAACAACACTGGAACTTAACTTAGGAAGGCATGCAGTTAAAAAAGATCCAAAAGGAAACTCCGAAAGAACAATATGTGACCTAAATGCAAAGCATTCAAGATAGGCTGCAAGCTAGCCCAGCAAGTGCAAATGATGAGAACAATCTATCTGCAACAAAGAAGCAATACCAACATCAGCTAATTTAAGTAAATAATGATCACCTAGAATTGGAATAAAAATATTAAATAATGAAGAGAAAGAATTAGTGACAAATGGAAATTGGAGAACTGGAAGGAGGGAGCAAACCTTTAAATGCAGACTGAAGAGAATAAAAACTTGTGTGGAGGTGAAACACAAAATACACAAATTTACCACCTCACGCCATCAACATAAAATCAGGGAGTAGGAAATTATTACTACCAAGCCTAAGTTGAAAACGTAAAACCTATCGACCCAGAGATTTAGGGCCATCGCCATCATGACTTGGGGATGGAGAATAAGAGAAAAATTAACTACTCCAGCAACAACTCCTTTCATTATTATATATAAAAAAATTTATTTACCTACTTTACAATAAAATTTACCAGCCCTTTCAATAATGTAGGAAAGAAAGGTTGCGTTCTCATACAAAAAAAAAAAAAAGTTGGAAGAAGAGAGCAGAGGCAAAAAAATCTCTGACCGTGCATGTGCTTTTTACTTGGCCCTTATTTTTTCAAGATGTTCTTATATATATAATTAGGAAAAAAAAGTTTACCACCGACGGAAGAGTGGGGGAGTGTCTTCAATAACCTACCAACTTTGGTTGAAAAAAATGACACAACAGAGATGAGGTGATAAGACTTGAAAGACAAATTTGAAAGAAAAAAAAAAGGGAAAGAACAACGAATTAGATGAGAAGTGAGAATTATGTGTATTATACAAATAGTGTAATCATTACGTACTTTCAAAATATTTTTTCCTTTTCTATTTCTTCTCTCTCTTTATCCACACACTCGCAACGCATGTCTTGAATCCTGTGTTGGTTGGTTTTATTTTAATGTCTTTTATCTATAAAAACTAATAAAATCAGGTAAGCATAATATGTAATATATAAATTTTCAGAGAGATACATAAGTAAGTCCACTTGATACATTTTCCGGATCCTGCTTCGTTTTAGATATATTGATTAATGGGTTCATCATTCTCTGTCACTATTGGCGTTAGTATTATAACTCTCCAGATTTAGTTCCCAAATACCATGTGTCTGAAAATTGGTTGAATATGTAAACTATGGCCAGCTTTTCATATTCTGTTTCTGAAAACTTTATGCAGGCAACAATTGCAAGACTACGAGATAGTGGAGCAAAGTTGCGGGACCAAATCTTGCTGTTGAACTCGGAGCTCGAAATGGTTAGGATGCAGAGACTAGCTGAGAAGAAAGTTGTGGATGTCGAAGATTTGACTGGGGAGCTAGGAAGGAGGCTCAATGTATAAACCTTTATTAGCAGAAAGCAAGTGGCAGCTTCTGAGGTGGTGGATGAAATATTTAGGTAAAGCTCAACCCCGTGCTACTAAAGGATGTTATTTCTGGGGTAAAAAGTCACAGATTGTCCCTTCACTTAAATGGATTGTAACATCGTGTCTCTTTCTGGAAAAAATCAAACATTGGGTCCCCTAACCTGTTCAGAAGCAAACAAACGCGTCCTTTTTACCTCCTAATCCCGGTTGACCAACGGCGTGTCGACACGTGGGGTGGGGGCCCACCAGGAGAAATTCCCATTCCAATTTTTGGAATTTCGTTTCTAATTCCAGAATATAATTTCCTTAATTCGTTTTCCCTATTTTCCCGAAAATGAGAGAGTTTTTTTTCAATAAAAAATTCCAACGAGTGCGATGCGGGGCCCACCACCATCTTTTGTCTCCCACCGACAGTCCCAAGACTAGGCGGGAATTTTCCCGCCCGAGTTGGATGACTTCACGCTGCGCCTCGTTCAAAAGTTGTGGGACCCGAGGCGATACAACCTAGGTGGGTGGGGGGGGGGGGGGGGGGGGGGGGGGGGGGAAGGCACACGCACGCGCCCAACCATTTGGAACTTGTGGAACCGGTTAATACGATGCCGTTTGATGTTGGACAATGAACTAAACGTTGTTCCTTCGTTGTTCCGAGTGGGCGGTAGATTTGTCGATTTTTTCTAAGTTCCTAAGGCTAAAAGGACAGACAGAGAAGGAGGGGAGAGAGAGATAATGGGGGTAGGGGAAACGTCTACGAAACTGAAGGACTAACACATTGTAAGCAAGCTCTTTAGTAAACACACATTGAAAGCCCTCAGTGAACACACATTGAAAGCACTTAGTGAGCACACATTGAAAGCATAGAATTGGCAAAGGCACGGGTACGGGAGGTGATGCATCACACTGAAGAGCTGGGGAGAGTACACTGAAGCTCACGTTTGTAACTGTTTCTGGGTGAAGAAAGGCGCTTTGGTAGGATAGGGTTGATTTCAGCGACTGCAAAATTAGGGTCACAAGTCACTGTCGGGGTAAGTGCTTTTGCTTTTTAATTCATTCGTTGTTGAAAGTGTTGGAACACTGTTGTGTCAATGTTGGTACTTGATGGATATGTGCTTGAGAAAGGGACATGCACATGCTTTCCGTTCGCTTTTTGTGGGTTTATGTTGTTTGTTGTGGTCCTCCACATGCATGTTTGTCGTATGTAGTGGTCTTCCTTCAGTAACAATCTTTAAAATAATTCATTTTTTAAAGTCTGGTGTTGCACTTTTTTCAACAGCTAAGTCATGGATGGTGAAGACTGTCCTAAAGTGGAAGATGACCGTGCTAAGTTGCTGTTTTATATTGGGGGCGAATTTGTTAGGAACCCGAAGCTCAGATATTCGCTTCAGACCCCCATGGAGAGAAAGGCGGACGTGGACAAAATTTTCTACCACGGTATTATAAATATCTGTGGGACTTTGGGTTTCAAGAATGTGTCCAGGATTTACTACCATGTGCCTAAGAAAACCAAAAGGAAGGGGAGAGCGCGTGGTTATTTGCTGGATGAGGACCTTGTTCTTGTCAAATCTGATAGGGATCTGGGCCCACTGTTCGACCAGCTGAGCAAGTACAATACTGCAACTTTTTATATAGAGCACGGGGAGGAGGAGCATCCGTATTGGGGAGTAGACAACCCTGTGAATGTTGTTAGGAGGCATAATATCCCACTGCCACCAAATTATGCTCTGGAGGAGGAACAGTTGCAACCTCAACCATTTAATGAGGTTGAAGTACAGGTGAAACCCCCTCCCAATGCCGTAAATGAAGTTGAAATCCAACCTGGTGGCGTAAATGAACTACAGTTGCAATTTAATGAGTTTGGTGGGAGCGATGAAGGTGACATAAATCCAGTCACTGAAGTGGGTCAGGGTCAGAGTAGCAATCCAGAGGCACCGCTATATGAAGCCACTCCAGGTCATGAAGAGCAAGTGAATGATGATGGACAGGGTCAGACTGAAGTTCTTGCCGAGGATGATGGCCCTAACTAGGATGAAGGTGTTGTCAATGATCAAGTCCATTTGCGTGCGCTGAATATACTAGCTGAGCGGGAGCTTGCGCAGGACAATTTGGATCACGCGTAGGCAGCTGTTGATAACTTTATTGATACTGAAGATGATGAACTACAAGAGTACAGAGCAAAAGCGAGGGAAGTTGTGGGCAGAAATATAAGAGAAAGAAGGCGTAAAAGATCTACAGCGGAAGTAGCTGCAGAGGACGGAGCAGAAGCTGATGATGAAGCTGCGGTTGCTAATGGCATTGGTGGAGGTGAAGGTATTAAAATCTCGTCATGTACCTGTTAAGAACTTTTCCACTGTACAACCATATGTATTTGCAAGTTTTTATGCAGTTGTTATTGTTTTTATAGTTGTAGATGGAAGGTTTCTTTCTAACTTAATGTGCTTCCACACATTTATAGGTGATGAAGATGCCGATGATGATGAGGAAGCATACAATTTACAAGCTGACAATGGTGATGTGCATGATGGAGATGAAGTATCTGAAGATATAACTCGTAATGGAGATGAAGAAGAGGAGGATATAACTCATACTGGAGATGGAGACGAACTAGAGGACGAGCTGACAGTTCTCAGGAGGGGTAAATGGGTGGAGGAAGATTATGAGTTTTCGGATGATGAAGGAAGCTTCCTGGACGGCGAGAACAGTGATGGGGAAGATGGTCGCAGGCGGAAGAGGACTTCATATTACTTCAATCCGGCAGACAAGGTTCCCCATTTTGAGCGCGGCATGATATTCAAAACAAGAGATGAAGCCAAGGCTGCTTTTGATAAACAGAGCATCCAGTTGAGGAGAGACATCAAGTGGAAGAAAATAGATAAGCAAAGACTGAGAGCAGAATGCAAGGAGGAGGGGTGTAAGTGGTATGTTCAGTTCAGATTTCACAAGGCCAATAACCTTTGGGTGCTTAGGAAAATGAACAAGAAGCATAGTTGTGGCAGTGGTAACAGCAACACCCGTGTTACATACAAGATCATCTCAGATTATTTGGTTGAAAAAATTGGCCCCACTGCCATGAGTATGAGGCCAGCTCATATCGTGCAAACCGCGAGGAAGAAGTTCAAAGTGAACACATCATGGCCTGTGGCTAGACGTGCCAGAGAAGCTGTTCGTGAGTTTTTTCAGGGTGACGTGCAGGAGGAGTACAAGAGACTCAATGATTACCTGCAAACATTGAAGATGTACAACCCAGGAAGCACAGTGCTGCTTGACACGGTGAAGGATGACTTTGGGAATCATGTATTCAAGAGGTTATACATATGCTTCAAAGCCCTAAAGGAAGGTTTCATCAATGGTTGCAGGTAATATTTCTTATTTTTCATCTGCCCTGTTATACATTTTTACTGCCATTAACAGGATTAACAAAGTTTTAAAGGAGTCATCCTCTTTCTAAGGAAGGTTTTATCAATGGTTGCAGGCGTATCATTGGTGTAGATGGATGTTTTTTGAAAGGTTCTTTAGGTGGACAGCTGCTAGCTACTGTTGGGAGAGATGCCAACAACCAAAAGTTTCCTTTGGCGTAGGCCGTGGTGCAAGTTGAGAACACAGACAACTGGAAGTGGTTCTTTGGCCAACTCATGCATGATTTACGTATACCCCAGGGCCTTGGGAATGGATGGACTTTTATTTTTGACCAGCATGAGGTGAGTGGCTGATCAATTTTGAACACATAGTCATTGTACTTGTACTTTTCACATTGTTATTGGTTGTGGCGTATTACACATCATGATGGCACAACCGATTCCTACATCTGTTGTTTATCAAATGATGTCTGATGCCAGGGTCTCGTGAGGGCTGTACAAGACTTACTTCCATATGCTGAGCATAGAAAGTGTGCCAGGCACATTTTTGCCAAGTGGAGGAAAGCCAATAGCGGGGAAGAGCTGCAGGCCCACTTTTGGAGATGCGTTAAAGCCACAACTCCACAAGAATTGGCAGAGTTGGTTACTAAATTCTCAGATATATCAGAGCAAGCGAAGCAACAGTTTCTGGACGCCAATCCGAAGCAATGGTGTAGGGCATACCAGAAAACATGGTGCAAATCTGATGTGGTGGACAACAATATGTGCGAGATTTTCAATTGTTTTATCATTGAAGCTCGATATAAGTCCATTGTCTCTATGTTGGAAGACATCAGATGTCTGATGATGTGTAGGCTTGCACGAAGGCAGGATTTTGTATCCACTTTCAATGAGAACATAGGTCCAAAAATTTTCAAAGAGGTGGAAAAGAACAAGGAGTTAGCCTCAGCTTTTTCAGTACAGCCTAATGGAAGTGGCAAATATGAGTTGACTGATGGAGAGAATAGGCATGTGGTGGACAGAATTAAGAGGGAGTGCACCTGCAGATCTTGGCAGTTGACTGGTATACCTTGTCCCCACGCGTCTGCAGCTATAATGAGTGAAAGACAGAAGGTTGTGGACTATGTGGCTTCATGGTACCACAAAGATGCGTATTTGAAGACTTATAGGTGTGCCATAAATCCAATTCCGGGAAAAATGTTCTGGGATGAATGTGGCCTTCCTGTAGTGTACCCTCCTGATGTAGACCCAAAGAAAGGCAGGCCACAGACTCAGAGGCGTAAGGAAGAAGGAGAGAAAGGAGGGTCACAGGTTAGTAGTATGAATATGTATTACATATTTGTATCAATTTTTTTTTCCAGTCCCATGCTTATCGCTTTTATCTACTTATTAATGTTAGCTGATTCCAGGGGAAGCAAAAAACTGATCGTGTGATGCAATGTCAACTATGTATGGGATTTGGACACAATATTGCAACCTGTAAGAAGAGGAAGGTAATTCACAGATTCACTGACCTCAATTGTACTATTAATCCTAGTTAATCCTATACAACAACACTAAATCAAATGAACCAATGCATTTGAAGGCCCATGGTCTGAATGAAGCTGTTGCTGATGTTCCTAAATCTAGCAATTCAAGGAGGACAAGGTCCCGCAATGAATCAGCCGATTGTGAAGATGCTGACATTCCATTTTCGACTCCCTCATCTATTAATGTCAGTGGTAATCCACCAGAGGCAACGACAACAACAACCACAACAACAACCAGTGAAGCGGCTGCCGACAACCCCAGGAGGAAAAGGAAGGTAACATTACATTGCCCCTTGCCATTCAGTGTTTATATTACAAAAATGTACTTACTTTAAGTTTTTTCAATTTTGATTACATTACCTCATTCAATTCTTTGCATTATAATGTAAACTACAATCGATGTGAAGCATTCCAATGCGCTACAAGGGGAGGGAACTGGTTCAAATGCTACAGTTCCAAGGACTAGCAGACTGAGAATGGTAATGTGTAATATGTTTGTGAAGTAATAATGAGTCCATAGTTACAGAACTTTAATGGTCACTGTAATTGAATTGTTATGCTGTCTATTCTGCAATATCGTAGGAATCCACTGCACAGGGAACTGCCTCGGGAGCAACTCAACCTCAGCAATCATCACCTGCTGCAACACTTGCCTCGGTAACAGGGGGGCAAGATTATTAAGAGTAAGCATGAATTTCAATGTTGCAGTGTTGCTGCAATAGAAGCTAAGTGTCTAGTTAAGTGGATAAATAAGATTATATCAATTGTTATTAATTCACTTATATTGTTGTAAAAGGAATCCTCCAATGCCAATGAAGAATCACCCACTGCACCAACTGCCCCAGTTACAAGGAGGCTGCTGAGTGTAAGAATGCTATATTCTACATTTTTTTGTCATTGGTGCAATCCTCCCTTGTTCGCATATGTTGGCATTGTTGCTTTACCAGTGTAGCTAACCTTGTTGATTATTCTCGTTCTCGTCTGAAGGAACCTATGGCCACAGATGCACAAGAAATTGTTGGTAATCCTGAGCCTAATCAAGCATCAATAGGCCGTGTGAGAAGGAGTTCCAGGTTGGGAAGGGTAAGTAGTATTTAATTAGTTCCCCATCCAATGGAGATGAAGTCATTGTCCTTCTTATTCCACGTTGTTGCTTACTAATGTTCCTTACTTCAGGAACCAAATGCAATTGATGGAACTGTCACTAACAAGTGCCACAAATCTGCTAACTGTTTACTTTTATATCTGCGCAGGAACCCGCAGATACACTGGGAGAGGCAAATGGTGCACATGCAAATGAGCCTGAGCAAGAACTTCAGCCCGAGGTAAGTTACAATGCCCTCCTAGCCTATTGAAACAATGTTCATGGGCTATATGTTGTGGTTGATGGTTGATGAAAGGAATTGTGTAATTGATTAAGCTATTTAATGATGATACCCCACCTATCATTTATTCACACACCAAACTATATTCGTGAGTAGGTCTAAATGCCGCAAGAACATAATTTAGGTTTTATCAACGGTCAACCACCCCCTGAAATGCCTAGTAACAGGGGCAGAGGGAATGGAACCAATTACAGAAGGAGGTTTAATTTCCGCCGAGAGGGAAGAGGAGTATTAATAACTGAATTAGGGGTAATGGTGGAAAATGTATGATCCAATTAACCTCTATTTATGTATATGTACCATGAACACACCATATTTGAATCTTTCTTCCTCAACCTGGACATAACATATATGGATTTTCATTGCAGCCCGGCACGAGGTATCAGCGTATCATAAGACTGCCAAAGAATAATGCGAGAAATACCCGAAGACTCAGTGATGTGATGACCAATGGAAGCTCATCAACTGTTGGTGAAGGTAGTACTTCGTGACGATAGCTATGTTTTTTAGATAGTTGTTGCTGTTGGTATTATCTGATTATTATGGTTGCCACTGCTGTTGTTGCATTGCATTACAGTCACAGATGGAGCAGATGTTCCTATTCTTTCTCGCACTGGTGGCAGGGGAATACGAGGCAGAGCTGGAGTCAGGGGCCGAAGTGGAGCTAGGGGTAGAGGTGCTGTGAGGGGCAGAGGTTCTGCTGCACATCAGAATTAGGGTTTTCGCTAGAATTGGAGTTTCTTGCCTCTTTTGTTTCGGAACAAGCCCAAAGTTATAAGTTATAAGTCTACGTCTGTGTAATGTCTGTGGATGCTAGATTTGTGGTCCTTCAATTGAGTGTAATCTTGTCAATACTGCTGTAGGGCGGTGGCACTACAAAGTGTTGTTTTTATTTTTGTTGTTCATACTGGACATTGCTGTTCCGGATTGGCAGAACCATCAGCAGGTTATGGTACCAACCAACCTTTCGAAGTTGTGGCAGTATAAACTTTTGTGAACTCAAGTCAATATTATAGAAGTATGAACTTGCTTTTGTGAAGACAATAGTTCTCAACTTTTCTTCTTACCATTCATTGCGCGAAGTCCTTTACACACTTATAACATCAACTTCTGCCTTCGTTATTCATTACGCGACGTCCCTATCCATGCAGTCATATAAGCAATCAAGTATTATTCATTGTTCATCCAATTAACATCTGTTGCAGTTTTTCGTCCTCTTGTTCTTCATGGCCGTGTAACAAATTCAATAACAAAATCAGATGAAGAAGAAGGCTGAACAGATAACTCCAGTCCACTCATGATCACGACCGTAACAACAACACATACAACTTTACCAACAACACAATTTACAATTTACTCATTCAACAAAACATGCACATACTATAATAGTTAATAGTACCGGTGCTAACTATCACTATTTCCTGGCCTGAGGCTTGGGCGCATTCAAACAACAAACCAAATAGAATGCACCAACTATTCAACCAACCAAAACCAAAATTGCCAGGAAATAACCAACCTCATAACGTTTTACAGGACGAAGACAATCATAAGAAAAATCATAACAACAAATAAGCATATCACGGCACGCATAAGATCCCTCTTGGACCGCTTCAACTCTTGGACTGCATCTTTCAATCCATTGTTTTCCTTCCTCAACTTTTCTTCAACTATCATCAACGCTTCAATCTCTCTCAGCATGTCAACGTTCTCTTCCCTCAACGAATTAATCACAATCTGGCACCGCACATCCATCTCTCCAGTAGCCCATTCAAAGAAGCCACAATTCTTGCCACCGGTCCCGTACTTGTACGACCCACATCCATAATACTGCCTACCTGGATTTCGGCGGCTCCATTGTGGAAGAATTGGGGCCAATTTGCCGCAGTAGCAGAGGACATCGTCCCAGAGATCAAGCTCTGCACGAAGAGCAAACGACGATGAAGAAGAGGAGCTGCTCATAGCTTGTCGGATTCAGTGATATGTGTTAACACTTTCACTGACTGTGACGTAGGTGGGGAAGAGAGTGCAAAGAGAAGAGAGTGGGTCTCGGTGGGTGTTGCTTCGTGTTGGTGTTGTGAATTGTGTTCCTGTGGGCGTTTTGTTTTATTCCTGGGAGTAGTGGTGAAACGAAGTCGTCCAACTCGGGCGGGACTGCCGGTGGGAGACAAAAGATGGTGGTGGGCCCCGCATCGCACTCACTGGAATTTTTTATTGAAAAAAAAACTCTCCCGAAAAAAAACGAATTAAACGAATTAAGGAAATTATATTCTGGAATTAGAAACGAAATTCCGGAAATTGGAATGGGAATTTCTCCGGGTGGCCCCCCACCCCACGTGTCGACACGCCGTTGGTCAACCGGGATTAGGAGGTAAAAAGGACGCGTTTGTTTGCTTCTGAACAGGTTGGGGGACCCAATGTTTGATTTTTTCCAGAAAAGGACACGATGTTACAATCCATTTAAGTGAAAGGACTGTGTCTTTTTACCTATTTCTGGGTATAAAACTTTTTTTCAAAGTTTGCAATTTCTCTAAAGAAGCTGATTATTTAGGGTGACACCTTAAGCCTAAGCATTCTTTTATTAAGTCCAGTTATTAGACCCCTATGCTTCCCCAGCGACGTGGGATACTCTTTCAAGCTTTTTCTACCGCTCTCCTCTATCTACTACTGGAATTTCTGCTACCTTCCCATCTCTTGCAATTCCTGCTTGATTTCTCAAATATGTTTACACCATCACTCCCTATGGATATGTAATCTTAGCTTATGCAAGCTGAACTAGATAGAGCTGTGAAAATCGACTGTGAAAAGGCTCCTGAACAGAGCTTATCTTTTCATGTGTAGGACTTCTTGGGCTGTTTGTGTTTGCATGTATGCATTGGTTGCGTGCTTTCAATTCCCTGGAAATACATTAAACTTTTGTCAGGAAGCAATATATTTTACATTTTTCGTGTTTTCTATACCCGTTACACTTAACTAACACCAGGACTAAGATACTATTTCATCTCATATTTTAACTTGTGAAAAGTTTTGGCTGATTTGTGATCTGTCAGAATCGGTGCGGAACATGAAAGCTATTCAGCAGGGAACGAGAAAACCAGGGACGTTTTAGCAAACTATTAGTAACAAAGACAATCTACGCCTGTTGCCTTGCCTTCCTCAATGGAGTTTGATTTCGAAAGGGAAGTGGAAACTGTATGGAGTTGAGCTACAAGTGTAAGCGTAAGTCAACATAACATGGACAGTAGCTCCTGTTATTTCATTATTCATCAGCCAATATATACATCCGTCCAAAGACTGACCAAAACTGCTGATATGCGGTCCCTTGTAAGAAGGAAGTCATCCAACTTGAAAAATTAAGCCTCTGTACAACAGGGCATCTGAAGCAAGAACATTATTATCGGGTGCCTGCACCGGCTTGCCCTCTTTTCATAGACACTTAGGGTGGTACGTAACAAGATACCATGCAGAGGCCTTGCGTGCGTTGACGGTAACAATCATGTGTGGTTGTTAATTTTATTATTTTTCCAATTTGTAAAAAAAATTTATATATAGAAACAAAATAATTAGAGTGAGAATTATATGATATTCTAAAGGAAAACAAAAAATAAAGTAATCAATGATTTCAGGTAATTTGTAAAAATAATTTGTATATATAGAAAGAAATTAATTGGAGTCAGAATTACAAGATATTCTAAAAGCAAAGGAAAAGATAGGTTCCGGTAATGGTATACTAATGATTCTTTACTAAATTAGTAGATATTTATAATAAAATTATCATTTAATCCGGGGTAATAAATATATCAATCAATTTACCAAATTAGTGGACACTAGTAATGAAATTAACATTTAATCCATGAAATGGGGCAATAAGTATATATATAATACCGGTAGATACAACAGTATTCACACGTTTTTTATAACACGTTTTATAACAATTAGTAATTATTTGAATTTAAAACTTGTCTATGCCGATTGAAATTTTATATGACTAACAAAGAACTAATAAAAGAAAAGAACCGTAACCCTCCCCATCTCTCTGAAAATAGTTTGAAGTTCAACAGCATCTGCAACACGTTCAACACTCAACCTCAACCACACAAGAATCCGGAACGAATCGTCTACATTGTCCACAAACCTCACGAGCAGCTTTTGAATCTAAAACCCAAATCCAATTCCACTAAACAAAACCACAAACTAAAAATAAAAATCACCAAAACCATATCAATCCAGCAACTCCTACTTTAGTCTTGATTCCTTTACCAAACAGTCGACATCCCCCACGGGCACCCTAATCTCCCCATCGACCTGAGAATCGAAGTAGAGGGACAGGAGATCGGAGACGATGAGGCTCCTGTTAGTATGGGAGACGACGCTGGTGCAGTAGGAGAAAGGGGAGGCGAAGTCGGGGTGGTGGGCAAGGAGGTAGGGGCGGACCCTAGACTTGATCTGGAGGGAGTGAGAGGATTAGAGGATTAGAGGATTGGGGGTTAAACCAGTGTTATCAGAACCGGACCGGACCGGTCGGTTCAACCGATTGGACCGTGATTCGGCTATCATACTGGGTTTTTAGGTATTTGGACCGGACAAGCATCTGACCCCGGAGAAAACCGGATGAACCGGCCGGTTTTAGTTGATCCGGTTGAACCAATAACCCGGCCGGGTCATCTTTAAATCATAATTATGTTGATTTTTTTTTTACTTTTTTCCTATTTTTATAAGGAAATAGTATTTTTTAATGAAAAAATTATATTTTTAGACTTTATATTTATTGTTAGTTTACAATTATAGATAAATATGAATATAAATATATTATTAAACATTAGTTATTTAATAATTATTATACCGGTTCAATTGCATTGAACCTCCGATTCGAACCCGGTCCGACCAGTAAACCATGATTCGAGACCTTTTCTGGGTCAGTGTCCGGTCCGGTTTTGATAACATTGGGTTAAACTGACGGTGGGGTGTTTGAGTGTGTTTGTTGAGTTTTCCTTTTCTAGTCTTTAATGTGCGGGTGGGTTCGGGGGTGTTTGGTTGATTATATTGTGCTTGGGGTTAAGGTCGACCCGTTCCGGCTGCGGACGGGTCAGGTTTTGTGAGGATCCGGGTTTAATGGGCTGTGAACGGACGTGTGGGACCCACAACAGACATGGTGACCAATGAATGAATGACACGTGGAAATTCGGGTCCCATCCGAGCCCACGTGACTAACCTCATGGAAATTCAAATTGTCTAGTGACCAAAATATCAAAATCAAAATTACAACCGAGTTCAGTGACCAAACATGCATTTTAGCCCTTAAAAAATAAGCTGTAAATTAATAAAGTATTGCTATCAAATAAATATTATAAAGTAATCTTATTTTAATTCCAATATTAAAATGACACAAATTTTAATGAAATTTTAAATTTTTTCCAAAGTTTAAGCCCGCATAATAAGGTTGGGCCACGGCATAGGGCCCACCTAAATCCGCCCCCTGCTGTAGCCCAGTTTTCTTTTTTTTTTTTCTTTTTCTTTTTCGTTGTGTAATTTATCATTATCGCGTTTAATTGTACCCGACGAACGCCTTTACAGTTTTTCTGTTTTCTTCTGTATTTCCGGCCCCAATATTATTGCATTCATACTTCTTTCCTCTCCAGTTTGTTCTTCCGGTTTTTCTGGGTTATCTTTTGTTCTTGCAGGTAATTTGACATACGTGAAGCCGATTTGAGACCAAAACACAAAGATTACCCGATGGGAAAATCTCCTTCTGTGAAAAAGAAATCCTCCAAGTATTCCTCTCAGGTAACTCAATCTCGTATTCATCTCTTTTTTTCTTTAACCCTCTTTGTCTCTGGAATCCTGCTTCGTGTTAGAATTCTTGGGGACATGGATTTCTGGTCTGATTGGGCTGTCTACTTGTGAACTCTTTTGTTTGGTTGATTGCCTTTCTAGTAGCATAAAATTGGACCAGACATGACTTTCTTTTGTGTTCGTTGTTTCAGTTAATGTTTCTTTTTTGAGACTGGAACTGCACTGAATTCGAATCCTCATGTTTAGGTTGTGTCTTACTTTGTGAATTAAATGGTTGTCGTTCTTATTTTGCTATGACAATGTAATAACCCCAATGTGGACTAGTTCTATGCTTTTCTGCACTTTGCTATGTATGACTATATACTAACAATTATACTTGGTGTCTCTACTGCTCATATTATATAGGGTCGTTCCAAGGAGAGAAATAAGACTAGAACTAAATCAAAGAAACTCCGTCTCCGTGATGATTCCCTTTCTTGTTCTGATGATGATTCAAGTAGTTCAGTGTCTGCTTCTTCTTCCAGTTCTGCTGAGTTTCACAGGAGTAGAAAGTCAAGGTTGAGGTCTCGAAAGGATGTAAAGAGGAGTAAAAAGAGGGCTCGATCTCCGTCTTCTAGCAGTGAGGGCTCCCCATATGTGAGGAAGTGGAAAAGATCCAAGAAAGCTGATGGTTCTGCTGCAAGGAAGAAAAAAAATGAGAAGAAGAAAAAGAGGAAGGATAAGAAGATGACCAGGAGAGACGTGCGTGTTAGCTCCAGAAGTGGTGAGTCATGTAACTGCACAGAGTATCAGAGTTCAAGTAGTGATGAGAGCAAATACAATAGGCGTAGGGGTAGGTCTGGTAGCAGAGATAACAATACCATAAGGTCAGAGAAGACTGCAATTGGAAGTAAAAGAAGGTATAGATCCAGGAGTTGTTCTTCATGCAGCGGACACAATGAAAGCCATGATTCATCAATTGAGGAGAAAATTACTTATGAGGATGATTACCCATCCTGTAGATCCATTGATAGTAATGATGTTGGTTATAAGAGAGAGTCGGTGCATCATTTACATGCTACATCCAACAAAATGCCCTCAAATGATGAGCGAATAGAAGATAGGATTGTTTCCATGATTGAGGTGACCAAGCTCGCAGACGGTAACAAGGATGACGAGTATGAGAGAAGACCTGCACATACTGGGAGTAAGACAGACGTTCTAAAGAATGAGACTTCAATGGCTAATGGCAACATGTTTGGGGAGGAGTTGGAGTCATTTTTAAGACAGAAGGCTTTGGAAAACTTAAGAATGTTCCGTGAAGGTCGTGGCGGGACAAATTCAAACAGACTCATTGAGCTGAAAGACAAGAGCCCTATGGAGCCAAAATCATCAACTGGAGTGTCAAATCCGGGTCCAGTTAACTCCAAGGAAGATGGTCCTGGGGTATTGCCAGAAGAAATCACTTGTTCTTTGCAAAATAATGAGATTATCGCTGACAACAGTAATACTGGCAATGGATATGAATATGCGAAGAGTAAAATTAATCTTCCCGAGGCTGGCCCAGAAAAAGTCAAGACAGACTACGGTTCTGGAAGTAACAAATCAAGATTGGTCGGATCGGCATTTAGGCAAGCAGTGTCAAGTGCTGTCACTAAGCGGACAGAAGCTTTCGGTTCTGAGGAAGCTGATCAAGCTAAGCCTGTTACTCCTAATTTTGTTTGTCAGAATGCTGCACAGCCTGCTCACATGGAGTCCTCTCCCATCGTCAGCAGCAATTGCAAAACTGAAAAAGACGGCATTGCCTCTGGTTCTTCTTCTGCGGAGCCTTCTTCTTCATGCCCAGCATCTGCAACAGGAGATATTAACTCGAACAAGTTGCAAGATGAAAGCAAGGAAGTCCCAAAGTTTGAACAAAAGACAATGTCCATGGTGCGGGGTGGGAAAATGGTGCAGGTAAGCGTTTAGCTGGTCACTGGTTCTTTAAATTGCTCCATTTGATTTGAGGTGTGAATACTTTTTTTTTTTTCTTTTTTGGAAAATGAACCGAATCATTTAGGTTATTTGTTATGTCCAACTAGTTATATTTCTTCCTCTTTTTTGTGTGTGCTAGTTGAGCTACAAGGTCTGCATCCCTCCTAAGAGAACGCCTGCTGCTAGGAGGCAACTCAATCGATGATTCAGTGTTCCTACTCCAAGCAACATACACTTCTTTGAAAGTTTTGCCTGTGTCAACGGAGATCATTTTGCTTGTCAAGGAAACAAAATTCTTGGCACAAGCCTGTTTCTGTTGACATGATATTTTATGCAGCGTAAGAGCCGTCACTGGATAGGACATTAGTTAATGCTTAGGTATCTTGAATTTGCGGATGGGAAGTAAAACTTCATCGGAAGAAATTGCTTCAAAGAATTTATCTAACTGGTGGATTATCCCGTTTTGGTTGCAAGTTTCTTGCTAATAATCGGACGAGTGTTTTGTATAAGCTGTTTCCTTCACTAGCACATATATATCATGGTGCAGTGGTGCCTAATATTTGATCTCCTCTCTTTTGCTTACTATTTGGATTTTAAGTTAATTATTTTTCAATGTCCAACCCCGACGTTAAGCATGAAATATTTATTCTAAAACTTTCTTGCCATATCATTGTCAGTTCAAACAATCATATGCTTTGGCATATATGCTCTTTCAAGTGGACATCTATTCTTACTGAAATTTGAAATTCTTTTCATCTGGTGCTAAATTTTCTAACAGCGGCAAGGATATAAAGATTCTTTTCGCTAACACGTCCGAACATTCCCAGTTTATCATTTTTAATGAAAATTTGAACTTAGCTCTTATATTGGGTAGAAAAATAGTAAGAAAATCGCCGAACGCCTGGAACTATTCTAAATTAGTATAGTTGAGTACGAATTTGCATTCGTACATTGTATAATGATTAATGAGCAACTCAATCAATATATATACAACTAACCAGATTCTGAGGTCGTGACTCCTCTTTCTTGGAAAACAAACAGCCATGACATGAGTCTCAACCCTGTAGTCTTCTCCAAATTCTGGTCCTTGTGATTGGCCCTATGATATTTTGTGCAAATTACAAGAGCAGACCTTGGTGCAAGCAATTACAAACTGGGCGGCCAACTCTATCCTCACAAGTTACCAAGTACAACATGAGGAGGTTCTTGACCCAGGCAGACATAAAAAGCCTTCGTGCACAGTTTGGAGATGAACGGCCATTGCACTCAATAAAGAGTTCGAAGCACCCATTTATTGGGCAGAAGTTGGGAACATATCGAACAATTGAATGCATTTGGGAAGGCACCATGCATGCCTTCATGAGAAGTCCTACCAAAGTTGGCTTTCCATCTTCCAAGATACATCACCAACTCCGGTCTTTCTTAATGGCTCTTTACACGCCACTGATGTTACTTATAAATTGCATGCTCTTCCTTACTCTTCTTAGGCTCTTTCCAAACATTTTTCTCTACGTTGGTATCACTTGTCTACCGCAGCACTATATCTCGGTTCTGGGCACTTTAGAGTTGTAGAAACGATTACGAATGTCAGCAAGCAAACACACCAAGCGATAACATTGAGTAAAACCTTTCCCTCCACAAATGATATATACAATACAAGGCATTCCAAGCCAAGCAAAGAATCATGGAGCGAATGCACTTCTTTTGCAATATTGTAGACTGCCCAGGGAAGTTCCACTGACCTTGAGAAAAAAAAAAAAACAAGTAGAGAGTACTTTGGACCATATACCTCACAAGAAAAAGGGCACTCAAAGAATAAGTCTTGAAACTCCCAAATTAACAATCTCCAAGCAAACATAACGCCTCATCCCTCTACTACTCCCAATGCATCTGCACACGACTCTTTTTCAGCCACCAGCAACAAAATCCAAAAATTTTAAATTCACATCTGTATGTAGCCATGAACCAGAGTCCAGAAACATCAAAAATAGTCATCCCTCCGAAAATATAATTCAGAGCTGATCGCTTAATTGCCTTCAAATTAAAGAGGATGGCTATTGGCTGCGCCAACTCCTTAATTGCCTTGCTCATTCCAAAGTTTCGAGTTTGCTTATCCACTAATCATTCTCACCTCTCCTTCTACAATCCTTTAATTTTGCGTTAGTGGCTTGATTCCGTATTTTCCATGCTCCAGCATTCCAACTCTTCATGACCATGTTCTTCATTCTCTTTCTGTTAGTTTCCTTATGCTCAGTTTCATCCTCACATTTATCTTTTTTAAAGTTCATGTGATCTCCTCTTCCATTGTTTAGGAGTCTCTGTCTTTTCTATCTTTATAGCTCTGTTGTTTTTCTTTACTTTTGGATCTTTTCGTTTACCATCATGTACTACACTACAATCTTCATTAATAAAAACTGGATGAGCCATCAAAAAAAAAAAAAAAAATTGATCCGAACTCGCTTCCAAATGTGAGCACAATAAGCAAGAGGCATCTGAGATAACATACCATCTCCTAACCTTGAACGTGTGGTAAGCCTGTCAAGCACAGCAAGCCAGGCAATAAAAATTGTGCTTGGGGATAAAACCAACAGACCAAAAGAGCTTATGCGTACCAAGGAACATGAGGCCTCTTCGGGCGAATAGAATCCCGAGCCCAAGCACTACAAACAGTAAAAACACCTAACTTGAATAATTAATGTCCATTGTAATTGATCGGGGAAGTGGAGGGAACAATAGTAGAATTAAGCAGCTTCAGACTTTAGCTGAGCCATAATGCGGGAGGAAGGCCAACACCAATCACCATTTGCAATAAGAGTATTAAGGGGAGCATGCAAACCATCGAATTTGAGGACCTGAAATAAGCTGGGCAGAGATTAAAGAATATAAAACTCCTCTTGGGTGCCAATTAACCCGCCAAACATAAGTATTGCCAATAAAATGAAAAATAGCTTTAGAGAATTGCTCCCCTAATATGAGAATCTTCCAAGGCTCCATGAACCGGATAAGTACACCGCGAGTCCTATGTCTTTTCTCGAAATCTCATTTGAGTCCTAAAAAAGAAAATCGACTCATTCGAGTCCTATAACATTTAAAATCAACATTAAACGGGTCTGCGTCCAACTTTCCGTCCATTTTTGTGGTTAATATTTAAAAGTGAAGACGCACTAATATATGTTAAATTTACAACCACAAAAAATGGACGGAAAGTTGGACGCGGACTCGTAAGAAAGTCTTCGCACTAATTAAGTGAAGACGCATAATTTAAGTTTAAGAGAAAACAAAACATATTTATATTGTTTATGTTAAAATTATAATTTAAATTTAGGGAAAATTGTTAATATTTCATTATTTTTTCCTACTTAATTTATTTCTTAAAATTAATTTACTATTTTTTGCATAATTTTGCAATAATATTTATATTGCATGTTGCACCGCGCACAAAAACTAGTTTAAAAGAAACAATGGAAACCTAATTCCAAAACAAAAACTCTCAAGTCCTTTCTCTCCCGCGTCGACTGACCCCCATCCCTCACCGCTGGTTGTCACCGCGCCGCCGCTCACCTCCGCCGCTCACTGCCGCAGCCAACCCAACACGTAAGAAATAGGCACTTTTGAGTTTACTTCATGTACGTCTATGTTGCAACCTAAGCTGCTTCCCTTCCCATTTGTTTTTACTGTGCGGTTCGTTTTCATTTTGAAGGCCATGAAAATTTAGGTTCTTCTTAGCTTTTTTTTGTTAATTGCTACTTTTTTTTGGTAAGTTTCGGTGGGTTAGATAATGCTTTGGTTAATCCGTGGTGTTTTCTTAAGTTGCTAATATCGTGCAATCGGAGTCTGGCGAAATATTGATGATGAATTGTTTTAGTTCAGCTTGTTGATTAATTTTGATAGGGTGCCTAAAGAAAACTCTTTTTGGTTCAATAAGGTAAAATAATGGACGGTTACCGCCAAGAAAAAGTACAGAAATTTGAAGAATTTGTTGATCGCCGCTTGAAGCCTGATCTAGTTCCCTGTCCACCATTTCCCACGAGTATCTTAGACTTAAAAACACTGAAGAGGAAGACATTTAGTAGATTATCTCATAATGTTTCCATATCTGACACATTCTCAGAAATTTAGAGGAGCCATTTTCTTGTTTCTTTCATTACAACACTAGATTAGTAACCCCTACCTAGTAAACCGCGGAAAGCAAAGCAACACGTAGAATTGTACGTAGAACCTTAAATTTGGTTGGTTTATCAAGAGGAGACATATTGCCCCAACAAGAGACAAAACATTTTTAGTGCCATAGAGATCGATCACAGGGAGGCCTGGATACTGATCCGAGCCATAGGGATACACAGAAATTCTGGAAACCTATTTAAAGTTACATATTCAAAACAAACTGTAATTTGGATGGCAAGAGCACTGGAGAGGTGTGTTGGGCTCATCTGCAACAGAGTTCAGCTCATTTGCAATTATAGAATGGTTGAGTACTGTTGCATTCTGGAATACTAGTTCTTCAATGGCTGCTCCTAGTGTCAGAAAATCTCCTCTGCTGATATTGCAATTGCTGAAGCCAAGAATGGATTTGGTAAGCTTCCTGAGCACGTAAAACATGTCATAAAATAGGCAATATAATACTGAAGTCAGAAAGAACGTTAGAGCAGTGGAAAGAAACCTCCAAGGTTAAAGCTTCTGCTCCTTGTCGATGAAACGGTCCTGTAAAATTTAAATGACCACACGGTCCAAAAGCTTTAATTTCACATTGAATCCCACCATCTTGAATCGAAATTTCCTTTTGAATCGCTCAATGATGGAAGAGCTACGGCAAGTTTCTGAACATCAATCATCATTACTGAAGTTTAAAAGCCCTGCAAAAGTTGACATCATCTAGTAACCAAGATCCTCATGTATTGAATAATGACTCCAGCTAGCAGCAAATGCCAGATAAAAGGCCAACACTCCGCATGTTGATTAACTTGGCTTTAATTAAATGGCTGTACCTAGCCAATTCAAGGAAGAATGGAGGAAACTGTCTCAATATGTAAACGAGAAGCAGTTTCAGAGGTGGTTTGGTTAGAACATTTTTAAACTTGGAATAACCAATTTCACAGATCAGAGCTCAGAAGCCACATCAGAAACAAGAAACCTTTCGTTGGTGATCACATTTAAAACAGTGATATCGTACCATAACGATGAGGTATAGATTCCGGTTAGTTTGGCTATGGCACAAGTAACAGAGAGATAGGTGGCTGATGACGGAAATGCTCAGCACAATGCTTACCACTAGGGAATAGGGATAGTTCCACACTCCCACTCCACCCGTTCCCTCTCACTAGTATCTTGGACCTGAAAACACTGAAGAGGAAGAAGACATATTTAGTAGATTGTCTCTTGAGGTTTCCATATCTGACACATTCTCAGAAATAATAGAGGAGCTATTTTCTTGTTTCACTACTTGTTCTAATAAAACGGTGTTATTCTTATTTATCCTGAAGCATGTATATGTTAGCTTGTCAATATAATTTTTCAGAGAGAGGAGAGATGTTTTCTTACCCTGTTAACATCCAACTTCTGAAACTGATTTCCATGCTGTAAACTTACAGTTGAGAGTTACCAACCCAATATGGTTTGAATAAGCAGGCCTGTACTCTCATCCTGAACCACAAGCAACATATTATCAGCTAAAAACTTACTTAATAATGTTATAGTGTAACATTTTCTGTGTATATAGAAAATACAAAATGGCTATTCAGGATCCATGGAGACTGAATAAGCAGCAATAGAGCTTAAAATGTTATAGGCTAAATAATATTCCAAAAAAGGAAAACAAACAGCTGACCAAGTGGTAACATCAAGCAATTTATTCAATGCCAGATTTAAGCAAGCATACATTTTTTGAAATCCAGTGTCTGTTTGAAATCACAAATGGATGCCATTAATGATGATGATTTAAACTTACCATAGATACTCCATTTTGTCTACTTTTGCGTCTTCTTGGAGAAAGAACAGCTCCAGGGCTGTTTATTAGCATTTTGAGAATAAGAAAAAGAGCAGAGACTGCTATATGCATTTTCCAGAATACTACTGACGTGGCCACCTGCCCAGGGATCATCTTCAGCCCATTCCCAAAACCTATGAGAATTGTAAATGGTCAAGCAACTGGGAGTGCAAAAAAAAAAAAAAAAAAAAAGCCAACATTTGATTTCCAAAAGAATTGATAAGCTAAATAGGGAAATGAAATATAATAAAAGCATAAAAGAGGAAATCATAGTGTGGAATCAAGGTGGGAAAAAAGCCTTCGGATATTAAGTCTTATTACCTTGACTGGATTCTCAGTCAATATTTTTATCATAAACAGTGGGGAGGGGAGACCAAGCTTAGCAATGGGATGGCCCCATTCCACTTGTTCCCACCAATCTCTGGAAGAAACTTGCAGTTTTTTTAAGAGACGGGAGAGGGAGGGATATCGGTATTCTCTTTAGCTTCCCACACTGGTAAATCGTAACATTCTCCAGAGAATCACAAATCAATAACCCGCGATAAATGCTCTCTCCAGTTGTGGCAGGTTCCATAGAAATAATTTCTTTAATTTGGGGAGTCTGAGCTCACCACTGATTGGACTACTGGACAAACAATTCCTTCTATTGCTTTCTTCATCACCCCCCATATTATAGTATTACTATTCTCTTCTCTCTCTTCGCTTGCTATCATCTCTTCCATTCCCCTACAATCCCTTAAATCAATCTCTTTCAGGTTCGGCAACAAACTTAAAGAGAATAGCTTCGTTGCGCTTGTTGGATAGCCCGGGATAGAAAGTGTCTTGACATAGCCAAATACCTGGGGCTGGGGAACACCATCTACGCTCCTGGGGACACATGTGGCCACTAATTTCAAGCAATGAAGCTTTTTAGCATCACCATGAGTTGTTGCGATTATTGGTATCTCGTGTAGCCTTGGACAGTTAGTCACTTTAATTTCTAGAGACTCACAAGTCAGTACCCCGCTACAAATGCATTTCAGTTGTGGCAAATCCCGCAGCCATAATTTCCTCAATTTGGGGAGCTTGAACTCTGAATGGACAGGATTGGAAGTCGAGTCATTGTGGGCGTTGATGCTGCTTTCCCCTCCACCTGTATTCTCTTCTCTTTCTCCACTTGCTATTATCTCTTCCAGTCCATCACAATTCCTTACTGTAATCTCTTCCAGATTTTGGAGGTTGGAAACCAGCCCTGGCTGGAACAGCTCTCTCACATTGTCACACCCAGAAATCCTAAGCTTCTTAAGATTAGCAAATATAGTACTATCAGATGCCAACGGTAGCAGAACACTCTTTCCAGCACCAACAAGCATATTTAGATCCTGGAGGCCATCAAGGAATATTCTTTCAACCTTTTGAAAAATACCAAGTGATAACCTAGACCATGATACCAAGCACTCTATACCATTGCACTCCCTCATATAAATGACCCTCAACTCATTTGCATCATTTAAAGCAAAAAATGTCCGCCAAGTTCCCTACACCTTCGCATCCTTCCAAACTCAGCTCTTCAATGTCTTTTGGAAGTGCATAAGGTTGATCTTTTCTGCTGATGCCACACCTAGAAAAGCTTACAATTTTTTTCACCCCATGCCCATAACTAAAATTACCATCTGAAGTTGGACCCACCATGATATGATATGTGCATAGTAAATCCTGATTCCAAGAACTGAGAAAGTTATAGAATTCAATAAGAACACAGAATCGGCATTCCAATTCTTCCAATTTACTCAAGCTTTTCACCTCCTCGGCTTTAAGTGGCAATTTATGGTGGACCCTAAGCAATTGTAAATGTACCAGCTTTGGTAATATACCAACAGCAAATTCCTGTAGTTGTCTACAATCACTAAGATCCAAATAAGTCAGTTTATACAGCACCCCTATACCGTCAGGTAATTTTTCAATTCCACAGCCTCGGAGATCCAACGTCTTCAATGCTGTAAGCATCGAAAATGATGGTATATCCTTCAACTCTTCACAACCATCCAACAATAATGCAGTTGAGTGCCACAAGACAAGAGATGGAACTCAGCAATTTCTTAATACATGTCCAAGAAAGATCAAGAACCTTTATGCTTGGAAAGTGCCTGAAAAAAGAATCTGCAATGCTGTTCAAATGGCGATTGAGGCACAGGAGAAGCATTGACAACTTTGGGCAACTAGGTGAATGGCTAGAAGGAATTTCCTTGAAATTGTTGCTCATCAACGACACTTTCTTCAGCTTCTTCCTCCAGAGTTTCACATCTGGCAATTCTATTAGTCCCCTCCCAGACTCAACCAGGGCTGACTTTCTTCTGAGTTTTTGAAGAGCCATATCCCTGATCAAGTCATGCATCTTAAATGTATTTGTGACACCATCCAGTGAGCAAGCATTTTCAAGCTTCTTAAGCATGACACAAGCCCTGTCAATTTCTATATGTCTCCTTACTTCTCTTTTTACCATACCGGTGGCAATCCAGTATTTTATGAAGTCCTCCCTGTAAAATTCAAAGTCTTCTGGAAACAATGCACATAATAAGAAACAGTCCTTCAGAGATTGATCATCTAAGCTTTCATAACTAATTCTCAATACTTGAAACAACTTCTCTTCAATGTATTTATCTCCAACTTTTGATCGTTTCAGCTCATGTAATACATCCCTCCATTCACATGGGTCACTTTTCCCTCTCATGCATCTTGCCATCACCCTAATACCAAGCGGCAAACCAGCACATTGCCCTGCAACAGCTTTTGCTACTGCTTCCAGTTCCTCGTTATAGTTTCCAAGTTCCTTCTTGAACAACTCCCAACCTTCTTCCTCACAAAGAGGATTCATTTTGATTATGTGCTCCTTTCGGCAACCCATCTGACTACAAACACCACTTTCTCGAGTTGCAATAAGCAACTTGCATCCATCTGCCCCCACAGGAATTCCGACTTCCTCTGGATCAAAACCTTTCCACAAATCATCTAGTATAAGGGAAGTTTTCTGTTTTTTCATCAATTCTACCTTCAACTTTGCTGCCCTTATTCTTTCATCTTCTTCATCTGATATATCGAACTCAATGGCCTTAGCAATCTTCTCTTGCAATCTGCGTATGCTAAAATCTTGTGATACAGTGATCCAATGAACTAGTGATCCTACTTGAAGCTCATCGTGTATGTGCGTCATCACTGTCGTTTTGCCAACTCCGCCCATGCCATGAATTCCAATGATAGAGACTTGATCATTCAATAGCAAAGGCCAAATCACTTTTTTATTTCTTTGAAATCCTTCACCAAGTGGCTCTCGTACAGTCACCAAAGCATATTTTGTAGTCATGCCTGAGCTAGAGATGCTCTGTTGTTATCCGATGCAGGTTGTTGATCCACTTGATTCTCCTGGGTGGTTTGAGTTGGAGCACGTGTTGGATCTGCAATTATGACCTCTTCACTCCCTACAGGAATTGAATTGCTTGGCCTTTGCATTGGCAATACTTGCTGCATTTGGCCTGCTGTGTTCTCCCCTGAAGCGTTCAAAGCATCATTCTCCTCAGGAATTGAATTGTTTGACCTTTGCATTGGCAATACCTGCTGCATTAGGCCTGTTGTGTTTTCCCTTGAAGTGTTCAAAGCATCATTCTCCGCAGGAATTGAATTGCTTGAACTTGGCATTGTCATGACGTGCTGCATTCGGCCTGCTGTGTTCTCCCCTGAAGTTTTCAAAGCATCAAAATTGCTTGAATTTGGTGTTGCTTTAAGTCTCTTACTGCAAATTAGTTCATCGGGTTCTTCTTGTACATCAACAGGAGCATGTGTGCAACCTTGAGCTCCTTCACCACTTGCACCAGCTAAATGTCCTATTAGCCTTGAAACATTAGCATGCAACGAAAATGTATACTCACAATATTTGCACTTCCGACGACCATCCTTTACTTCAGTGTATTCCCAGAACCGACCTTTCTCCCTCGGCATTTTTGTTGTCCTATTGTTCGGGCCCTGTTCCATAAAAAAGCACAGATAAAAGAGAGTTAAATTGGGGATTATGAGAAATGCTTTATCAGATCAGAAAACATGTGCACTTCATTATTGACAGATATAAGAGAGTTAACCTAGAGGCTTTTAATGGAAAAAGGTTCCTGCAATCATCATAGACAAAACAGAACAGCTTCCCGTTCACTCAAGTATGATCACACAAGAAGTAAAGAGACAAATTTACACAGAAAATAAAGGAGAAAGAAAGCCTGCTGCTTGCCTTTTCTGTTAAACAGATGTTCAAAGTCTCGGAAGGGAAGACTAAACTATGGCTTCAAAACCTCAAATTCCAGCTGCATTGTGAGGGAAGCATATGAATTAGGCTTTTAAACTAGGTGGAAATATTTAACACATTCTCACATTGAGAGTAATTATGAGGAGAATCAGATGAATGAATTACCAAGACTCTAGCTCAGGTTCTCAGCCCAAATTTAACATCACTAAACCAAATAGACTACACATAGGTTTATGCTTGCCCCGTAATGGATAGCAGTAGAATTATGTACGAATATACATGCTATCTGTTTACGCTAAATGTTCTTGAAATGATAAGATTATATATCAGTGACTAAGCAAGAAGAATAACAAAAGGAACAAAGATTAGTTATTTTACAGACTCACTCTCAGGACAGTAAAGGTGAAACCGATTGAAACTATCACCCACAATTGGTCCGTTCCTATGCCACGAAACAAAAAAGGAAACAAATAAACAATCAAAGAGTAATTAATTTCGAGGGAAAAACAGATTATGTAAAACATGCATACCTTTCCTAGTTAGATGGTAGCTAGCAAAAGTATTCCTGATAGCAGAAGGGTGTTTGTTGGTGATCAAGAAAATGATTGACCAAGTTTTCTCTGATCAGAGTTCGTACCCGAAATTCATCCTAAAGGTCAGATTAAATCAGAGAGCCAACAAGAAGCACGAGGAAGCAGGAGTAATGATATAGAGAGGAGTAGAATCACTAAGTAACATAGAAAGTCGCCGATTACCCAGAAAAAAGCTCATAGAAAGTCGTCTAGAAAAACAAAGCGATAGGCGAATATAATAATCATTATTAACTAATCAATTCGACACGCCTTCCTTTATTTTATTTACGGTATCTGTATAGTAGATATTGCAGGAAACCACCGGGTCATTGCCGCCTCCCTCAGTCATCACCTCATTGGCATGCACTATGGTGGTGGTGGTGGTGGTGGTTGTGGTGGCGATGGGTCTTGCATTGATTGGTTTACTGTCATGGTATATCAATCTACGAAATCAAGATTTTTGTGAAGTTTGGAACTCTGTGTACTTTGACGAATTTTGCTTAAATGGCCTATAGGTTTTTCTTGGCGGTAACGAATAGGGCATTTTAATGGGCTTTGTGAATATTTAAAAGTTTGGAACTCTGTGTCTTTAATTAGATGAATTTTGCTTAAATGGCCTATAAGTTTCTTTTGGCGGTAATGATATTTTTGATGGGCTTTGTGAATATTTACTAGGTTTCTTAATTGTCTGCTAAGTTTTTTCTAAATTTTCTAGTGGTGGATGACAGAAAATTATGTGGTTATAGGAGTTCATATGACTTTACCATATTACTCTGTCTTGATCATATGTGTACAATTTTTTTGCCTATCAATACATAAAACTTCGTTGAATTTTCAGTTGTGGGTGCTGCCTTGTGTTTTGTATCCCTGAAGGCTGGGGCGAGGCACTGTTTGGCCCAACTCTCATGTGAGCTTTGTAGTGGTTATTGTCTAGTCCTGAATTTGATTTCGGTACAAAACCATAAATTGCTACCCAAGAATGATGGAGAAAAAACAATTAGATGGACTGACCAAGATGAGATAGCAAGACAATGCATATTTGTCGTCATTGGAACATTAATATGGTGATAAACTATTGTAACATATGCAACCAGATATATGTTAAACAAATATATGGACCCCAATTCCTCACAAACTGGTCCACAAATACTCATAAGGATCATATAAGAGGTCAACAAAGAAATCCAACGAAGACAAGCCAAAGCTTGTTAGAAAACTGAAGGTGGAATTGAAGAGAATAAACTTTGACAGAAATGATGAAAGAATGATAGAAGAAATAGAGGAAGGAGAAAGATAATATTTTATCATAATGAATTATCTCTGGAGTACAATATCATATCTCTATTTATACTAGAGAATGATGAAGGTTAAGGTTATCTACATTTAATACATGGAATAAATGTATAATTCCTAACATACATCGGTTCAGCCTTTTATGAGTTTCATACAATGTACATTCATTTTCATAACAAAGCTAACATAATTATGGATCTGTTGTCTACTTCTAGCTCTACCAATATTCTTATTCAATATGCATCATCAACCCAAAAGGTGGAGCCTTATGCATTTTTTGAGGTTAAAATACTGAAAATTAAAGTATTTTTGCTTCATATTACCACCTGTGTCTGATAGATTTTCATGTGAGCTAAGAATATCAGGAGGTGATTTAGTTCTTGTAAACGAATCCAATGTTTCTATTTGGTCAACAAATCTTAATTCGACAAGCACTAGTGCTGCGGAAGCCGTGCTTGGTGATGATGGGAATCTTGTGTTGAGAGATGGGTCTAACTCTAAATCATCAGAGCCTCCACTCTGGCAGAGTTTTGATCATCCATCAGATTCATGGTTTCCTGGTGCTAGGATTGGTGTAAACAAAATCACCAATAGAAAAACACGTCTGATTTCATGGAAAAGCAAGGATGATCCTTATGATAGACTTGCTATAATATAGTGGATCGGGTAACACATTGAGTGTGCCTTTATTCTATAACTCTGTGTTCTTTATAAGTTGGTGTTTGTTTTTAATACAAGAATTTCTATATAGCTTGTAGGAATAGTCTTCCAACGACAGGAGGACCATAAAGCAACTCTAATTTAAACTATTGTATGGTGCACCATTGGATTATAAGTTTGCACCAAAAAAAACAAAGAATGTATGGAGATCATTTTTGCACAGTGACTTTCCACCCTGGCAACAATATGACAGTACCTGTCAATCCTAAACACAGAAGATCTAACATCTCTAACCCAATGGAGTTCATAGCTCAAGCAATGTCATTTGCCATTGAAAAGATTTTGACATGCTTCTTCCACCTAAGTTCATGCAGGACTGGGCCAGCTACTCTAGTTCCCCTGCCGCTCACCTTGCTTGTTGACTAGCACTACATCATTGTCATCAAATTTAACTTGGGTGCCATCGCGATGACCACAAGCATGGCAGCACGGCATGGTATGTTTGCTAATGAGCTAAGTTAATTAAACTGGAACTAGCTAGTATTGTCTTTATTACAGTTATATGTCAGCCATTAACCAAGATAAATTTTTAAAAGATAAAAGCTTTTTGGTGGGTATACTTTGCATCCGTTGAGGGCATTCTGTCAATTGAGAATCTTTGGTGGCCTGGAGCAACTTGTTAAGACTCTTATCTCCACCCACACGGGCGTCTGTCAAGTGGATTGTTTGGAATTTGGAGGAGATTCAAGTGAAACCAGGAATATAGTATGTACGTACAATGCATACAAAGATAATGGTGTGCTAATCCATGATTTTCTTTGATTTGCCTCAAAAGCTATCCGATACTTCCATAATGCTGTCTCTTCGCTCCTGTCATTATTATTATGATGATTTTGTAGTTTCTTCTGATTGTTCTAATTATATATATACCCTAGGAAGCGAAGCTTAATTATGTCCTGTTAGGATATGTATCACTTTATCAGATAAGGATCGAATAGGATAAGTTTCTGTTGTAGATCATCAGCTGTTATTCTTGTGCTATATCTCTTGTACTTAATCTTATCAGTTAGATACTAGATAACTGTAACATATTCTATTAATAGAGGTCACGGCTGCAATGTTTACTACTGAGCCTTTCATACACTTTCTTTCTGCAGTTTATATTCTTTCACGGTAGCGGAGCTCTGGTGCATAACTGCAAGTCATGTCGATCGATCCTAAAACACCACAATCAAAAATTTCAGGGGGAGATGTTATTACTCCTTCTCAAACTGTTGTGATACTTCCACAAGCAGATGCCTTCCAGAGTCTGAATAATTCTCGACATTTTGTTTCTGTGCAACTCAAAGACACAAACTATGTCTTCTGGAGAGCTCAGGTCCAGCCATTCTTGATGGGACTGTTCGGATATATCGATGGGTCCTTTCCATGTCCATCTCTTTATGTTACTGCTGCAGATGGTTCCGTCCAAGTCAATCCACTCCATTCCAAGTGGATTTAGCAGGATCAAGCTATTGTGAGCATGTTGATGTCTTCTCTCACGATTGGCGTTTTTCCCACAGTTATGAATAAGAATACGTCCAAAGAGATCTGGGATGCCTTGTCTTCGTTCCTTGCATCCCCGAATACAACTCGAATCATTGCCATTCGACAGGAGCTGCAGCGCCTCGAACAGGAGCCTGAGGAGCCAGTTGCACGGTTCATGAATCGTGCTAAGCGGCTTGCTGATGAAATCACTGCAGTAGGGAAGCCTCTTTCTGTTGAAGATTTCAATATTCATGTTTTCCAGGGTTTGCGCCTTGAAATGAAATCTTTTGCTGCTAACCTTTCGGTTTGATCTGAGCCTCTACCTTTTTCTGAGTTGCTGAGTTTATTGCAGAACTTTGAGTTCATCAATGGTGACTCTTTGAAGATGATGTCTCTTGATGGTACTTCTAAATCAGGTGCCAAAAATTCTGGTGAGAGCTATATCTCACAATCAGCGCATGTTGCTCAGCAAAAATCTTTTCCTCCATCACAAGGCCGCGGCCGGGCCAATAATCGTGGTCGTGGTAACAGGGGGCGTGGGAGGCAATCTGGTGATAGTCGAAATTTCTAGAATCGGAATTCAAATAGACCTTGGTGTCAATGGTGTAATCGAAATGGCCACATAGTACATACGTGTTACGATCTTCAGCGTAACACTTCTTCACAGCAGCCGACAGCTAATGTTGTGAACACTCAGAATTATAAACCCAATGTTTGGTTTCCCGACACTGGCGCTAGTCATCATGTTACTTCTGACCAGGGTTCCTTGTCTCAATATGAAAATTATCATGGACCTGATGCATTATCATTGTTGGTACTGGCACTCTTTCTATTCCCTCTTCTTCCAAGTCTCTTAAACTGTCTAATGTCTTACATGTTCCTCACATCACTAAATCCTTAATCTCTGTTCGTTAGTTTGCCTCTGATAATGATGTTTTCTTTGAGTTTCACTCTGATTGTTTCTATGTTAAGGACAAAATCACCAAGAGAATCCTGCTTACCGGACCGAGTAGCAATGGTCTCTACACTCTGTCTCCTGCATCCTCGTCTCCTGTTGCCTTTACTATTCGTGTCTCTCCTTTTGTATGGCATCGTCGTCTTGGCCACCCTCACAAGGCTATGCTCCAGCGTCTCCTAGCCCATTCTTCTCTTTGGTTCCATTAAATAAAGATGTTCAGCGTCCTTGCTTAGCGTGTCCTTTAGGCAAGTCCACTCGTCAGTCTTTGGCAGTCAGTCCCAATTGCTCTTAGCAGCCTCTTAAGTTGATTTTTAGTGATGTCTGGGGTCCTTCCCCCACACTGAGCAGTGATGCTCACAAATACTATGTTCTTTTTCAAGATGATTATAGCAAGTTCTGTTGGATTTTTCCCCTTAAACTTAAGTCTGATGTGTTTCATGTTTTCCAATGGTTTCAACGTCGGGTAGAAAGATAGTTTGACACTAAAATTAAAATTTTTCAGACAGATTAGGGCGGTGAATTTCGCAAGCTTAATGCTTATTTCCGTAACATAGGCATCAATCACAGACTTATGTGCCCACACACTCATGAACAAAATGGTCCCATTGAAAGGAAACATCATCACATCGTTGAAACCGGATTAACTTTAATGGCTGATGCTCATCTTCCTTCTAAGTACTGGCATTTTGCTTTCGAAGCTGCTACCTATCTCATCAACTGAATACCTACTACTATCTTGCGTTATGTTTCACCCTTTGAAAAATTATTTGCCCAGAACCCGATTACAATTTTCTTAAGGTGTTTGGTTGCTTGTGTTTTCCTCACCTTCGTCCTTATAATAGACACAAAACAGATTATCATTCAAAACCGTGTGTGTTTCTTGGTTACAGCCCAACCCATCTTGGCTATCGTTGCTTGGACTATGCCACCAGGCGATTATATATTGTCAGACGTGTTCACTTTCTGGAAGATGTATTTCCTTTTCATACAATCTCCTCTCCTATTGGTTCCTCCACTACTGTTTCAGAAACTAGGGTCTCTATTCCATTGAGTGTTATTTTTCCGTCTAGTTAGGGTGTCAATCCAGGGCCTTTGTCACTAATGTTACCACCTCCTACTACTGCCCTACCTTCTCTCATCGCATGTCTCTTCGACCCCACCCAAAACCAGTATAACCCTTTTCTCCTTCAAGTTTTTCTGCCCAATGTTGTTTGATACCCGACACAGAACCCACCTCCTATATTGAGGCCTCTAAATATCCCATTTGGCGTCAGGCCATGATTGAACAACTCAATGCCTTGGTCAAGAATAAGACATGGAGTCTGGTTCCTCGTTGTGAAACCATGAACATTATGGGCCATAAATGGGTGTTTCGCATGAAGAAGATGGCTGATGGTTCTATTGACCGGTACAAGGCACGATTAGTAGCCAAAGGATTTCACCAACGGGAAGGAATTGATTTTTCTGAGACGTTTAGTCCAGTTGTTAAACCAACCACTATTCATCTTATGTTAACCTATGCTCTCTCCCAACAATGGCCAGTTAAGCAACTGGATGTCCGGAATGCGTTCCTTAATGGCATTTTATAGGAGGAAGTCTATATGACACAACCTCAAGGATTTTTTTGATCCTGATCGTCCAACGCATGTTTTCCGGTTGCACAAATCTTTGTATGGCCTCAAGCAGGAACCACGGGCATGGTATGCTCGGTTGAGTTCCTATCTGGTTTCACGTGGTTTCTGTGTCTCCAGGTCTGATCTTTCTTTGCTTGTTTATCGTGATAACACTCATATTGTCTACATCCTTATTTATGTTGACGATATCCTGGTCACCAGTAACGATCAGAGTTTTATTACTGCTCTTGTTGAGACCCTTGGGACAGAATTCTCTCTGCGTGATCTTGGCCGGATTAATTATTTTCTTGGCATAGAGGTTCAGCATCTTCCTGATGGTCTGTTACTCACGCAACAGAAGTATATCAATGAGTTGCTCAGTAAGGCTGGTATGAAGGATTGTAAACCTGCTCTTACACTTGCTTCTACCAGTCACAAGTTGTGGCATGATGGCAGCAAGCTCATGTCTGATCCTACTCTCTATCGTCAAATGGTGGGCTCTCTTCAATATCTTACAATCATGAGGCCTGATATTATTTTTGCAGTGAGTAAGGTGAGTCAGTTCTTACACAAGCCAACTGAGGCTCATTATGTTGCCGTCAAGAGGATAATTCGGTACCTGAAGCACACTCCTACGTTTGGTCTTCGGTTATACAAAGGTACTACCCGGGATATACAGGTTTTTACTCACGCAAATTAGGGTGGGAACCTTGATGATCGCCGATTCACGGCCGGTTATCTTGTCTATCTTGGTCGAAATCTCGTCTCATGGGCATCCAGGAAGCAAAAGACTGTTGCTCGATCTTCAACCGAGGCTGAATATAAGGCTGTTGCTGATGGCGCCACAGATTTGCTTTGGATACAATCCCTCCTCACCGAATTGGGAATTGAGTATTCCACTCCAAAGCTCTGGTGTGATAATATAGGAACAACCTATCTCAGTCAAAACCCAATTCAAACTACTCGCACCAAGCACGTTGCCTTAGACTATCATTTCGTTCGTGAACAGGTTCAAGCTAAGAAGTTGCAGGTTCTCTTTGTTCGCAGTGATGATCAACCTGCTGATTTGCTTACTAAGCCGTTGATCAGCAAGCGTTTTGAAGCACTTCGGTCCAAACTAAACCTCTCAGCTTCCCCCGGTTCAGTTTGAGGGGAGATGTTAGGATATGTATCACTTGTATCAGATAAAGATAGAATATGATAGGTTTCTGTTGTAGATCATCAGCTGTTATTCTTGTGTTATATCTCTTGTACTTAGTCTTATCAGTTAGATACTAGATAACTGTAACATATTCTATTAATAGAGGTCACGACTGCAGTGTTTACTGAGCCTTTCAGACACTTTCTTTCTGCAGTTTATATTCTTTCATGTCCTTATCCGTAGCACCAAATTAAAATAGGTTTTTGGGTTTTTTGGGCCTCCATGTTTAGCGGTTTGGCCAATTTGGTACCCCGACATTTTTTTTGGCAGGGGAGGTACCCCGAGATTGCATGGGCAGGCCAAACGTAGACCCCTGGTCAGGCACCTGCTGACGTGGAAGCTGCCCGGGTTTTTTGCGCGTGTTACTGTAGCAAAACGACGTCGTTTTAAGTGAGAAAACGTCACCGTTTCATGCCATGTCGGATACAGGTGGCTTAGTGGGACCCACTTAACTTAATCCCCAAATTCTGCCCGAATCGAACCGGAACTGCCCACCCGGATGACCCAAAACCCAAATATAATTTATTATTTTTAACTATAACAAATGATTCATAAAACATACTATATATATGTATTATTTTATATTTAACAAAAAAAAATCACAATATTTTTTTTATATATGTAGTGATACACTGAAAAAGGAAAGAAAAAAGAAAAAGAAAAAAAAGAGAGGAAAATGAAAAACTCCCAAATTGTTCATCTTCAACCCTTCGCTGCACCTGTGTCGACCCACAGTGGCGGAATGGTGGCAACTGCGGCGGCAGCGTAAGGCATGGGAAGAAGGCGTCCTCGGCCGCACTACAGGTCGGGGCTGCAACGGCGAGGTGAACGGTTGCAGATTGAATTGATGTCGTCACGTCGGGTGGTGGCTTCATCGTGCGGCGGTTCGTCAACCAGCCGCGGCACCGGTGCGGGCAAGGAAGGGAACTCGTGATGGTGATGGCATGGTGACGCCTCCCCCGATCGATCCCACAGTTTCGTTAACTGTGATTATCCTCCACCGCATCCACCGCGGAGGTGGCTCTTGAAGGCTACAATCGGTGACTCACGAACGAGTCGTCGAACTCGGTCTCTCGGTGGCAACGACCCATTGGCCCACTGCCGGATTCAAGGTGGGGACGACATGGGCATGGCGGCGGTCGTCTACTCCAGGAGGCGGGATGGGCGGAGCGGCGGCTCCTTTTTTCTTTTTTGTTTAGATTTGTTGCAGTTAATAAGGATGGTGGATTGGAATTGAAGGTGGATGATGATTTTTGTTTGGTGACGGAGTCGAGCTCAAACGGTCGGCGGCGTGCAAGGAGGAAGGCGGCGGTGTTGTTGATTTCGCCGTTACTTGGTCGCCGTTGATGGTAGTGCTTGGCCCCCTGTGAAGAGGTAGAGGAAGATAGGCACGACGTCGTTTATTGTTTTTGGGTGATGGTGCAAGGCAGTAGCTGATTTCAAAAAAACAGTGTGTGTATTTTTCGTTTTTAAATAGTATTAGAATTAATTTGTAACATATAATTAAATTTAAGTGACCAACAAGGTGTTGGCGCAGTGGTCCAGTATGCTGCGGCCCCTTGACTCACACGTCACAGGGTTCGATCCGGAGAAACGTGGAGGTATGGAAAATGCACCTGTTGGGAGTGGTTAAATATGTTGGACCCCGCTCGTGGTCTTAGGCTAAATGCCCGGGAAGCGAGATTGGGTGTCGAGCCACGGATGAGATTAGTCTGGCTTGTCGAGCTGGGATACTCATTAGTATCAAAAAATTAAATTTAAGTGACATTCGTATGGCATCATTATGATATTGTTTTTTTTTTAATTTTTTTAAATTTAATTCTACCAAAATGAGTTAAGAATAAATATTGATTTTATTATTATTATTATTATTATTATTATTATTATTATTATTATTATTGTCATTATTATCATTATTATTTTATGATTATTATTATTATTATTATTATGATTATTATCATTATGATTATTATTATTATTATTATTATTAGTAGTATTAGTATTATAACTATTATTATTATTATTATTATTATTATTATTATTATTATTATTATTATTATTATTATTATTTTATTAAGAAATTGTATATATTTTTTAAAAAATTTAAACTGGTTGCGGTTGGATTTTGGGTCGGTTGGGTAAAGAACCCGGGTTGGTAGCATCCGGAGCCCACAAAGACACATGGATCTGATGTGTCCTCCCAAGCCTCTAAAACGACGTCGTTTTGGCACGAGACAACGTCGTTTTGGAGCACCTCCCAGACCTCAAATCCGGGCAGCCCTCCACGTCAGCAGGTACCTGACTGGGGGTCTACGTTTGGCCTGCCCATGCAATCTCGGGGTACCTGCCCGGCTAAAAAAAATATCGGGGTATCAAATTGGCCAAACCACTATACATGGGGGCCCAAAAAACCCAAAAACCCAATTAAAATCAACCTTATTTGGACGGACAGGATCAGCCCTTGATTAGTGCCATACCTGTCCTTTGATAAGACGCAAGTAAATTTGCCATGGAGAACAATCCTTTTTGATGCTAGAGAACAATCCTTCTATGCAGCTAGCTAGCTAGCTATGTGAAGTGGTGGTGTTCGACAATCATAATTCTTTGCATTTGGATTAATACCATAGACCAAAACTCTTTTCAATAGATATGCAATCCTTCCTTGAAACGCCCATGCAAAGAAAACCATAGGATCGTCAATAGTCTTGAACTAGCAAAGAAGCTACGTACTGCATCATGGCCCCTTGATGGCTTGGCTTCCAGCAACGTGGTGTTTCAAAATTTGTCTGAGATAAAATCAACTCGAGTTAACCAAAATCTCTTTGGTTAAACTTAATTTGAAATATAAGTTTCATAGGATATAGGGTAAAGTTTGAAAATTTTCCTAAAAAATACTTCTTGGTAGACATACTAATTCGCTAGTAAATAACTAGGTAGTTAGACTTAGATTTTTTTTAATGGAATACATATTTGTCTCATTATTTGTAAAATATTTAGTGACATATTTCGTTTAATTAATTCTGCGTGCCGGCTATGCATAAATATTGTAAAACAATCATTTTCTTCAATTCCTAATTAAATCCAGTAAGAAGATCCTTACAATGACTACTTATCCTTGGTAAGAGTACGAATCCTGCTTGTTTAATTGACAGAATCACAGAATAGCTAACACTACGAGGCATATATCCAAATGAAATAATCAAACAAATTAGGCTCATTAGGCAAAACGAAATGACAAGACATAACACCAAAGCAACTAGGGACTGGGTTTCTACAAGTTTCCGTGTTTTTTGGAAAAAGAACAACATTTGGCAAGACGTCTTGAATTCGAGAAAAAGCCATACTAGTACCAAAAAAAAAAAAGAGAGAGAGAAAAGGCCATATGTTTTATAAACCTTTTCTGTTGGATGATGAACTCCATCCCACCTCACTAATTAATCCCGAGGAGAAAAATTATTCTGTGATCACAATTATGTTAAATTAGTTTAAAAAAATTGTCCAAATGTTGAATCAGTGAACTGACATCACAAGTTCATTACCTGTACATTTTGAGAACAAATCAAATCTAATGGCTGAAAATAACACAATAAGGCATCCATTTTTTTGCTTGTAATAACCTATCATATATATAATTTGTATCTTTTTTTAAAAAAATGATAGATGGAAAATACGGCTTCAAAATTGCTCAGGACCTATATTAGCTACAATTCTAGTCGTTTTCTTACCAATTTCTTGAAGGACGACCCATCAACATTTAAGCTTTTGTTTACCTATAAACTCATGCTAAGATATGATCATGCTATGATCATAACCAAGGGAAAGCAAACAATTATATGGATCATTTTTGAGTACCCAATTTTTGGTCCATTATGGCAAAATAAGAGTAGGCACATGCAGAAGCCCATGATCGTTGATGCCTATTCCTGCATAAGTTGATGGATAGGTAAACAAAAGCATAGATAAGCTTTACCAAGGCTCCACTAAGTCTAAGAAAATGAAATGAACCACCAGGGATATTACTTCAACTAGTAGACACCAACTCCTTGAGCAAAAGTGCCAAAAATAAATTGAAGATTGGAAGCACTTTTAAGAAACCAAGCCTGGTCTCAGCATCATCAGAGCAAAATCAAATTTCCCATGGCAATTCTAACTCATTGGGGAACTAAAAAAAACACTATTATTCAAACATTTGGTAGTGTCCGAAGAGGGTCAGTCAACTGCTTCAGAGTGAAGGATTGAACTAATCAGTCTCAGAGTCTCCCTGCAACAATGCCAACTATAAAATCACCAATAAGCTAAAAAACGAAGAAAATGTTGGGAAAAAAAAAACCTACTTAAATTGAGGTTTCAAAGTGGAAAGGTGAGCACAAATAAGCTTACTACATGCACAGAAGGAGCTAGGAAATTCTGGTAAGGCAAAACTAAGAGCGGACGACCATTCGCTCACAGTTATGTTACAATATGTCGTCTGTTACTCTCCATTTTATGCATTCTATAGATTCTACAGAACAGGAGCTAGCAACTCAAGTCATTTTGATTTTTACGCTCTTGAGAACTTGGTTAAGCAGGCCTCTTTGGGGTTTCCCGTTAACTGATCAAAAGTAACAGTTGAGCAGAGTGAGATTGCGGATACAACAACAGCTCAAAAGTCAAGAAAGGCACAAATGAATGAATTTCAACCAAGCTTATATCAGAGGATTTCCAACAAATACTACCCTCGAAGTGAAAGCCAATACCCTTAGTGGCTGCCAAAGGTTCATCAAATGTCTTCCAGAAACACACCAAACACTAAATTTTATGTCCTCTATTATCATGAGTCAAGGAGAAATTTCGCAAATTGGATTCACCAGAAGCAAGCAGAAATACATGCAAATCCTCCAAAAGCTTCAAATCCTTTTCCATAATCCCCCATCACACGACACAAGGCAAAATCAGTAAATCTCACACAGTACGTATGTATGCGAAGAAGAACCAAAACAAGTGTATTGAAGGCAAGCTCACCGGATTTCTGATCTGATTTTACACACACATAAACGACACGCAAAGAGCCGAGTATCATCGCTCAAATTAGCAACTCGTGATCAGCACCAATCATCCCAATGCAAAAACAATTCGTTAAGACTTGTACTGATTTATGCATCCATCATCCGCGACCGTAATCATCATCATCATCATCATCTACTTCTTCTTCGACTTGCAGTTCTTCTAATCCCAGCTCGCCAATCTGCTCGAATCTGCTAGCAGGAGCCATCCACCGGCGGTTTGGATCCGGCGACGGCAGCAAGCCTTGAGAGCTCCCAGCAAGTGCCTCCTCCCCTAGTTGTTCAGGAAATTATTCATTCGATGAGGATAAAGAGAGGCACAAAGGGTTCTATGGCAATCAAGTTGGATTTGGAGAAGGCGTATGATCGCCTGAGTTGGGAGTTTGTGGAGGATACCTTGCAGGATATTGGGTTGCCCTCATGCTATATTAATATTCTTATGTCTTGTCTATCTTCTAGCCAGTTCCAAGTGTTATGGAATGGGGAGCTCACGTCTTGTTTCTCTTCATCCCGGGGAGTTCGACAAGGAGATCCCATATCTCCTTATCTTTTTGTCTTGTGTATTGAGAGGCTGTCCCAGCAGATCAGTGAGCTTGTGGGTCATGGTGTATGGAAGCCAATTAAGGTTAATGCCCTAGCTCCTGCTATCTCACATATGTTCTTTGCTGATGATTTAGTATTGTTTGTTGAAGCTAGTATGGATCAAGCCAGTGTTATTATGCAGTGTCTTGACACTTTTTGTGTCAGTTCCGGTCAGAAGATTAATAAAGCTAAGTCTAAAGTCTTTTTCTCTAAGAATATATCTGATTCGCTAGCTCAGGGAATTGCTTCCAAGTTAGGATTTGGAGCTACCACTGACCTTGGGAAATATTTGGGCTTCCCCTTAGTTCATGGACGAATTACCTCTTCCACCTTTAGCCATATAACTCAGCGGGTGGAGCAGAAATTAGCGGGGTGGCAGGCCAACAATTTGTCATTTGTTGGTCGCCTGGTATTGGCTCAATCTGCCATTTTGTCTATTCCTTATTATTCTATGCATGTTGTGTCAATATATTTTGGCTATATATTGTACCCCCTTCACCTTGATGGTTGTGTAAGTAGAAGTTGGAATTTCTACTTGTTGCAACAAATCATCGAGAATAATAGGGACTAAAAGATACTTTGAGGGGCTAAATCGTAATACTATCTTGAATAATAGGGAGCTAAATCGTAATACTGTCTAGAATAATTGGGACTAAATTGTATTACAATACAAAACATTTAAAAAGGAAGTGCAAAATGATATAATATATCATGAAGACCAACCCGGGTTGCAAAGTAAGTATTCTTACAACCCACCGTTTGCCATTAAACCACAAATCAATTTGTGAAATCTTTACTACCATTATAATAAATTTCTTAGGGGCCCTGGGCCCCCTTGCTCTCCTGGATCCGCCCCTGCAACAAATTGTTAATAAAAATAAGAAAGGTATTTATGTATTTCCAGAAAATGAATTATAAGGTCTGCCACAATGAAATTGACCCCTTCCACTGTTTTGATAAATTGATAAACAAAAAGTCAACTTTCACTAGTAAATATATGAGGTGTATTTGATAAAACAATGAAGGAAGCAATATTTATCCTGGAGTAATCAAAATAGGGAGTCTGGGTTTAAAAGAAGCAGAGCCTACAAATCAATCTTTAAAACATAATTCAAATTAAATGCACTTAACTCCTTTCAAGGCTATATACATTGTAGGGGAATAAAATGAAGTTGACCTTTCAAATAAGGTGAACGTTTCATTCATTTGTAGAGGAATTTTTGTATTTCATGATCAGTTGATTATGCAGTTTTCTTTCTCTTAGAAAGCTAAGCATGACTCCATGAGAGTTACAAATCCATGTGGCAATATGTCATCTACTAACAAATAGATAACTAAAATCCTTCTTTTAGGACGAAAAATATTAATCGACGGTAAAAAGTTCTTACCTTTGTAAGCTTTCAATGAATCTCTAATTAAGTTAGAGTTGATTATCCCCGTACTTCTCTCAAATCCTTCAAATGTTCACTGATACAAAATCATGAATATCATGTTCAGTGTAATCAATCAACAACCAATTCAAATATTCACAAAAAAAATCACAAACAAGCTTACAGTGCCTTTGGTATGCCGGAATTGAATTCAGTTCTTGGAATTGAAATCAATTCCTTCATTTGTTATAATTGTATTTAAGTTAAGATAGGAATTGAATTCTATTTTTTTTTATTTTTGAATGAATATTTCGTTAATATTTCAAATCCAAGCAAAAGGACTCGGATTTGGAATTCCAAATGAATTCCAATTCCAAAGAATCAAAGAGAACTTAAGTTTAGCAATTCAATTGATAATTTGATTTATATCAAATATTAGAATTGAATTTAATTCCTCATCATTAAAAATTATACGGAATTTTCATAATGAATTCAAATTCTAAATTTTTAATGAATTGAATTCAATTCTAATTTGGATTTGATACTAAACAAACTGTTAGTTTTTGTCTCATTCATTAAACAAGCAAACTAAGGCTATTACCAAAGACTTATAAGCCATGCAAACCACAAATACAAACATAAATAAAGTCTTATTTCTCTTAAATCCACCCAAAACCCATAAACCAATTACAATCTCATAACTAATAAAGAACTGGTCATCATAAATGTTGATGGCAAAGGTGGGCAAAGGAAAAAGTTAAAAAGTCTTCTTTCTCACTGCGAGGAAGGCAAGTGCAGTATAAATGGTTCTTACCTTTCTCAAAATCAACGGATTTGACACTGTCATGCGTCAATCATTGACGTCTTCCGTAACAATTAAGATAGACAAATGATTGTTTTTTTGACCGGATGAGTAAAAATTTAAGTATAAGAAGGTGAGGGGGGTAGAATGCGGGTTTTTTTTTGTGAGGTAGTGTTTTATTTTAAAACCAAAGGTGAGAGAGGTTGTTAAATGTATTTAACCCGGATAGATTTAATAAAAAAAGAACTAAAAATTAATCCCCGATGCAAGAACTAGCACTGAAAAGAAAATAGTCCAGTTTATCCTTACCTTAATTTAATTCAAAAAAGATTAAGGATAAACATTGAAATGGAGAGTCACAAAGTAATTAATTAGTCCCATGCTTATATTTAATAGAAGCTAGGCCTCTTAATTACCTTCTCAAATTAATGACATTAGCTTTGGGTTTATTGCCTTGTTTAATTTCCGTCGGCCTTGATGGACCAAAAGCACTTCTAATTTCCCAGTCTCAGCTACCACACAGTGACTTGCATGGATGATTCTGCCTTATTAACGACTGTTCTTCCTCAATTTCCAAGCATTAAATTTTGTAAACTTCTAAAGGAATTTATATATGGCAAACTTCTAGCTAGATTAGACACTTAGCTGAATCCATAAGGATAACCCTCACAACATTACATTTTCGGTATAAACCGGGGAAAGTATACAAAAAGGATTTTGACCCTCCCACATGCTTGTACTATTTAGTTCGGTTTTTTTCGGTACCTATATTTTTTTTTTTACCCATCTTATACATGTACTATATCAATCGGTTCTATCGTATATCTATACTAAATAACTCCGTTCCATCGCATCCTTCCGTCTATCTCCCGTCAATTCGATGTGGCATCTTGATGCCACGTGGTATAACATGTGGCACATTATTGGCCCTCCCACATTTCTATACTATTTCATTCAGTTCTTTTATATACTTGTACTTGTTTGTTGGCCCATCCTACACCTATATTATATCAAATGGTTCCATTTTGTCCTTCTATCATTCTAATCTAATGAGCGTCAACTAATGCCAGGTGTAACGGCCCCGGTAATTTTTATGTTTTTACCGTCACCGTAAAATTTATTTTTACAGTTAATTATTATTAAAATTAATCTTGAATAATTAATTAACGGTAATTTACGCTTCGGAATCCGAAACCGAGCCCTATCCCACGCTCGGGATTTTTCTGCGGATTTTCCGGACCAAAGTCGGAATTTTTTGGGTCCAGGAATGTCGAGAAAAATCGAGATTAACTCCGAAATATCGGGCCAGGAATAAGCCAAGGGGGTGCATTAGTTTTTCCAGTCCAGACGGTGCACAGTATTTCAGAATAGTGAAGATGCCTTTACTGTGCAGTCTGTGAATTGCTTCCTGTGGGCACGTGAAATTCTGTCTGTGATGTACCTCGTTAAAAATCTACCTCCCCTGCTTTCTTCCTCACAAACATCATTCATTCCCCTGTAATTTGTAACGCCCCGGATTCTATAATTTAAATTTTCGGAATTTTCGGAAATTTATTCCGATTTTACCCTTGAGGTATTTTCGAGTTTTAGTTGAGGAAATAAATTATTTTGCCATGAGAATGTCAATTCTAAGTCGGTATTGTTCATAGTTCGGGTTCCGTGGGAAACGAAGTCGAGATCGGGACTAAACGAGAGGTTTAGCGTGGTTTCATTTAAAACTACGTCGTTTTGGTGTTTTAAAAAAAAAAAAAAAGTTGACTGAAGTGGGTTGACCGCGCCTCAGCCCGAAACGACGTCGTTTCGGAGCTGGCCGGCCAACCCTAAAAGCCTTCCTTCCTTCTT
>JAKUCV010002779.1:226885-237278 GCA_028386065.3 Turnera subulata | reverse complement strand
AAATGAATCCATATAGATTATACTCGGTTCCAAAAGAAAAGAAATTCTCGATAGAGAAAAAGGAGCAAAAGTGATAAGATGGCCCCAGTGAGAAAATAAGACCTCCAGTAGAGGTTTGAATTAAAAGTCCTCCAGAAGAGGTTGATTCTCTGACACAGTTGATAAATTTCATGAAGTAACTCAGGTACCTGAAATAAATGAGCATGATGAGATCTCAATTACAGTGTCAGGAATAAGATGGAACCGATGTGAAATAACCGTCGACGGAATATTTATGTTTAATATAGCGCTAAATGAAATGAGAATCATGAACCTACGAATGTAGGCACAGTATAATTGGCCAAAATATAGAAATACAATTAAGGCTGTATTGAACTCGCCCGAAGTGAGAAATTGGACTCGCCCGAAGCGAGAGATTTCCGGACCTGTAGTCCGTACACCAGAAGGTGTAAAAATTCTATTGGTCATAAAAGGGTATTTGTGCGGAAATAAATAAATAATGAGATGTAAAGCACGGTTTGTGGCACAAAGTTTTTACCCAAACGACCAGGTATTAATTATGAGGAGATATACTCCCCTGTGGTGGATGCAATTATTTTGATAAGTCTGGCATTATATGAAAAGAATTAGAAATGCATCTAATGAATGCTTTTACAGCCTACTATTGATCCATAAGTTGTGAAATATACATGAAGATCCCTGAAGGATCCGAGTTGCCTGAAGCAACTAATTCCCGGGAAATTACAAAGATTAAATCGAGTTTAAATTATTTTTGAGTATGAATAAATTTTATGCTGATATCTATATGGTTAGTGGTTGAAACTCCAGAAGAGGCTTCTAAATACCGTGCTATTAGACTGGTCCTGAAGTACCCCGTCTTAGTGCAATATGTGTTGCTTGTAATGTAAAGCCTGAAGTTTTTTATTTAAGCCTATCGGCATTATATGTATTTGCTCTTTTCTTCGGGAATAACAAATGTGTAATCTAGTAAACCCGAAAGAGAGTAAAGCTGATTTTGCAGATGTAGATCCCTTATTCAGTCCACATAAAGCAGAGACGGACATCAATCACAACTCTACATATGATATTGAAATATCATCGGGACTACAAGAACAAGATGGCAAGATAGACGCTCCAACGACAAAATTATGAAGATTATGCTGCCAACTCTGTCAAATTGAAGTAAAGATGTACCAAAAGCAATCAGACAAAATACACGTCACCAGAAGCTAACAAGGACGATCGGCATGCAACGATATCAGGAAATCTATGGAGACCAAAATGTGGGGAAGCATCAAGCAATCAATAGAAGCCAAAATGAGGGGGAGTAGAATACGCACTGCACTCTTTTTTCCTTCACCAAGTTTTTATCCCACTGGATTTTTCTTGATAAGTTTTTAACGAGGCAGTTTCCCTAAAGCGTATTCTACCCAATGTACATTGACATTCAAGGGGGAGTGTTATAAATATATTATTCAAAGGACTAAAATTAGTGAATGTCATTTACAGGGACTAAAACAAATTTTTGACTCCCCCCCTTTGTATTATATATTTGTGAAATGAAAAATGAAAACTGATGAGCAACCGGGTAACGACCCGGATTACCTTCTCTCTAATTCTTCCTTCCTCCCATTCATCCTCTTCATCTAAATTTTCCTCTTAAATTCTTGTTGATTTACAACAGTTTAAGCTCTTTGTAGAATTTTTGTTAGTACTGTATATGTACTTTTGTTAGTACTGTATATGTTCATGTGATACTTACAAATATGGGAGGCTTTTTTGGTTTGGATGCTTCTTTTTTTTTTTCCTCTCTCGGCTAGTTTACAAATTGATGGTGTTCTTTTAATATTGGGAATCTTCACATTAAACTGCTGCTCTGGTTGAATCAAACCCTTAAGAGGGAAATTTTCATATTTGTGTAGTTATAATTTTGGATTGGAGAATGCCATTATCCAAAACTAGTAATGCTTTGTTGTCCTATAGAATTCTGCTTCATAACTCGATCATACCAGAATGTGGTCATTGTTGTTTTCACCTATTTTATTTGATCTCCTTCTTCAAGTAACGATGCTTTTGATGGCGTCTTGTATTAATGTAATTGACTTTGATTGTACAACGAGATGATCTCAAACTGGCACCAAAAGTCGGAAATTTCTTAGAATGACTTCATGTGTGCTGGCTGTTGGGATGGTCGATGTCTACCATATTTATTCCTTGCCTTTAAGAGGTTAAAATGTTCTGTGAAATTGACAGATCATAACTCATGCCGTCACCCCCAAATTCTGTCAAGTTTTTCATCTCTTATCTTGCTTTTCATGGCTTTTTTAGTATGGTTCAGGAGCAATCTTCAAGTTCCGGGGGTGATGTTCTTTCTGGAGTTGCAGTGCAAGAAGCTCCAAGCTGCCATTGCTTCATATCATCTTCACTACCCCGTGAACTAGAAAGGCAACCCTTTTTTCAAGGCCTGTCATCGTCCCTCAAGGTTCTCTTTTTGTTATTTATCAAAACTTTTTGCTTCCTTTATAATTTTCACATCAATGATGAGAAACTCTTGCCACCTGATTTTACACATTCCAGGTGCCATCAAGTTCCAATCACTTGTCAAGTGGTCTGCTCAAGTAAGAGAGACTATAGACAGCACGTAAAGGGAAGAAATCATTTGTCCAAACTGTGGGAGCTGAAAATGAGATTGTGAAGGAAAGAATATGGTAAGCAGTATGTGTATGAGGCAGCACCAGCAAACCAGAGGAGATGATGCAAAGTGTGTAACATCTGGTGCATGAATGATGATTTATTCAAGGAACACTTGAGTTGGTGAAGAGACAGTGAAGCTCCAAGCCGAAGCTGGTGTGAAATTTGTGGTGTTGATGGCACAATCTGTGCCGTTGTATGGATGTGTAGCTTAGATAACCTTTGATTAAAATGTTTTATATGGGATTTTGAAACTTTCTTTTTTTCAAACTTAAATAATTTGAAGAACCTCTTCCCATGGAGGCTTTCCATATGCAAAAAACTCCTCAAAGCCTCCTCCTTTCTGTCAGGTTATCCCAAATCCAAACGCCCTTTTACTCCCTGACACTTCCTCCATCACTCCAAAGGCAATCAAAGGGTTTGCATTTCCAGGACAAGAAGAGTGCTTGAGGATTTTAGAAGGTTGTTCGTCTGAGCTAATTGGGTTATTTTTCCAGTTTAGTAGCCTAAGGCAATGAGCATGCTGCTCAGTCCAGCCCAACCTGGCCAAAAACAAGTTCAAACTGCTGCTGCTGCACCACACCAGGTACATATACAAGGTACATTATCAAAAATTTATACACAAACAGAATAAATCTGCAATCTACAAGTAAATACACAACAACACATCCATCTGACCATGCGGATCCCTATACATTGTTCGTTCGTTGCCATTAACAAATTTGCTGATGATATTTTGGAAGTGTCTAGACTCTAACATCCCTACTTCCCTACTTGACCATGAACAGTATACGCCCTAACATTAGTTGAAAAAACAACAGACAAGGAGGAAACAAAATCTAGAAAAGCCATGTAAGGGTAAGAACGCAGCTTAATTAATTAATTAATCAATAACAACAACATAAACAAACCTGCATCTCAGAGTTTCCGAGTTCTTCTCGGTTTTGAATTAGATTAAACAACAGAATCCCCATCCAAGATGTAGTTATTACATACCCGAAACAACTTAGAACTATTAAATTACATCGTACTCAGAGTTGTTAAGAAAGCATCCAAAGCTGGAGGCAAAACCTATGGATTCATAGCCTAACGAACCTCGATTGTTGAGGCACAATATGAGGGATGCATGTATTAACTTCATGCTGAGCATAGACAGATACCAGACTTGGGACAAAGCAATGAGCCCCTCTACCAAACAACCGACGCTTGTAAGATGTGATAAATTTCTTCACTTTCTGGAGCAGAGGATCAAAAAGATACAGAACGCAAGGGTCATCACAGGTGACCTGAACACCTTCACGTTTGGCGTTCTGGAATAAGAAAAGAGTTTCACTGAGTTGCCAGTTTCCCAAAGCATTTGGGAACGAAGATCCAGGGGGTTTACAAGTGAACAGCTTTGTCCACCTCCTATGATTATCATTACCCTCACCCTCCATTAATACCCACATCTCAATCTCACAAAAGCACCCCATTGGATTTACCTTACGATGTGCTGACAACATCGCCAGCGATTCTTTACACACTACAAGCTCGCCGTTGCAGCAGCTGGGGTCGGGAGGGGCATCTATGGTCCCGAAAACCTCATCTTCAAAGTCAAAACTTTGAATTAACCGTGATGAAAGCAGCACAGGTTTTTTTACGAGACGATACAACACCCCCTTCAAAACCACACAGGCACCAGCTGATGATGTTTGCGGATAACGCTCGGGAACAGGTTTTCTAACATCCTTAACTTGGGTCCAAAGACCTGAGCTCAACGAGAATATCTCAGCCTTGGAAGTTAACCACCGCCCATCATCGTACCTATAAACTACCACAATCCTTAACAACTTACAATCATTCTCATTGGCGGTGCACCCAAACCCTAGAATAACATTCGTCACTTCCTCGGATTCCAACATCAACGATGTTGGACCAAACAAGGGAGGGGGTAGGCGTCGGTACTGTCTGGTTGCTGGGTTCCATAGATAGTTTAACATGCCTTCTACATCCGACCGAATACACACCAAACCCTTGCCACATCCCACAATCGTTTTACTCTCCTCGCTGGTGATGATGAGCGGTGGCACGTCCAGATCAAAGGCTCTAATTCCGCCGCCCTCCTCCCCGCCGCTGATTAATGTTACGCCGGGATCGACTTCGGTGCTGCTACGATTCCAGTCCTGATCGTGTGTTGCGTAGGAGAGGAGACAGCTGACGCTGGGGTGGGCGGTTGAGTGTTGGCGGCGGTGGTGGGCGGTGGCGAATCTGGAGCTCGAGATTAGATCCCGCCATTGTTTGGATACAGATTTGAACCGAAGTAAGGATTCCACCGGCAACCTGAGAAGAATCTCCTCCACCATGTCGGCAACTAACTCGCCGCTGGCCCCCATATTTCACTTAGCTCCAAAAACTAATTTAGTGATTTGAGTCTTAGATACAGAGGGACACCCACCATGTATATATACACTGTATATGATGATTGAGATTGAGGTCGAGATCGAGATGGAGATCGTGTCTCCAAATTCTATACAGAGATGGACTGGGCTCCTCCCTCTCCTGTTATTTGTGGGTAAGATGTGGCGAAAAAATAACCCATATCCATCTACAAAGCGATTTAAGTATTAAACGTATAATAAACTGTAATATCATATAATACGGATTATAATTGTTTTTTAATCACATAATTCATCTGTGGCTTTATTTACTTGTTTATTTATAGTCCACCATTCCACCTTATTCCAAACTATTAAATAATTTTTACAACACTTTTCTAATATTTTTAAAAATTATAATTTATTATTTTTCTTTTTCTAACATTATTATTTAGTATATTTAAATTTTTTAATTTTATCTTCTCTATGTATTCTTTTAATTATTATCGACTATCCTGAATCTGATTAGTATTTTCCATTTCCAAATTATTATTTATTACTGCCATACTTTTTCTCAAATTATTATTTATTATCTTTCGTTTATTTAGAAATATATCTACATATATAACAATGGGTGGGAATTTGTGAAATTAGGCTAGGTGGAAAAAAAATTTTTATTGAAGTATGTGAACTACAAGTTAGAAAATTGATATAGTTACTCCCTAATCAATGTATAAATAAAAAAATTTGTGAAATTAGGCTAGGTGGAAAAAAAAATTTATATTGAAGTATGTGAACTACAAGTTAGAAAATTGATATAGTTACTCAATAATTAATGTATAAATAAAAAATTTTTAAAAAAAGTCTACTAACCTATCCACGATTAGAATAATGCTTTCTCTGTCAATTTCTATCCAAGAATGAATCTCACCATGCTCGCTGTTCAAAGAAAAAGTTGGAGCCTCTATAGAGGTACGGGTTTTCTCATATTTTGCAAGAGTCTTAACTAAGATTTTGCGTGTCATGCATCCATTGGAACATAAGCCAATTATTCAGCCAATGAAAAGTACAAAAAGATTCATATTTGGCTCACAATTTGGCCCTACCCGCCACATTGTCAACATATTCTCTTCGTCTATCCAATAATAAGTGTTTTAGGGTCTTACATTGGAGCCAATAACATCCAATGAATAAGAAATCAAGAAGAGCACCCTTGACATATTGTACATTCAACTTGTCCACCCTTGCACAAAAGTTTGTTAACCATAAAGACAGTGGCAATAATCGTTAAAGAAGCTCCTCAGCTTGATAACATTGTGATGTTAGTGTGAGCACCTGCCGAAGGAATCTGCCACTAGAGTCCTTATCTGATATTCTTCATAGCAGTCAAGGCTGCAGAAGAGATCCTGAAAATATTCAGGGGTCTTGGCATTTTCCCCCTGAATGTTAAAATATCAAAAAGATTAAAAGCAGCAATATAAGAAGAATTTGCAGAAGGACAATAAACAGAAAAAATAGTCGAGGGAGGGTCAATTCCAGGGGGAAGGAAAAGAAAAACCACAAGCAGCACCAAATCAAATGAAAAAAATGCAACGACGACAAAAGAAAAGAACTTCCCAAATTTACAATTTCACATTCGAGTTCACCGCTATAATAGAGAATTAATTGAGGCTAGAAGGCTATTTGAAACCTGATGGCAAGAGAAGCATTATAAGCCTTCTCAGCCACAGACCACAAATTTGAACTACCCCAAGTTCATTCAAGCTGAGAATATAAGGTTAAGAGTAGCAAAGACTTTAAAATGGTAAACAAGAAGGAAAACAGAATTAGAACATACAAGAAGAGGTGTATTAACAGCAGTCATTAGGCACTCTTTTAATGCCATCCAATATTCTATTGCAACAATGTGTACTCATTAAATAACTAGGGATCATTACATTAAGCAAGATGGAAAGTCCCTCCTAATAGAGTACTACAAAGACCACCGTAGCACATATATCTTTACAAATAGTACAATCTATGCTTTTCCATTCTGCGTAGAATGAGAAGGAAGATGTGATGTTTGGACCAATATTAACCATGTTTAGCCCAGAATGGCACAACTCAACCTATCAATTGGCCTACGAATGGACACTCTCTTCAATTATTCATATCAGGACATTAGTCTGCCTAGTAACATGTTCAATTCCTCCAAGCGAACACCCCTAGAGAAATCCTGTAATGAGAACCCAGTTTTAATTTCCAAAACCAGTTTTTAGCAGTCAAGTAATTGCAAAAGTTTTGCGGATGAAAGACATGGACTTCATAACATCAACCCTTCTTTTCATCAAAGAGGTACCAAAAAGAAACAACAACGTGGAAACAATATGTAAGCAAATTTCCAGCTAAAACAAGAAAGTAGGGAAAGTCTAAACACTTCAAATAAGTCATAGGGTAGGGGTTACCGGGAAATTAACCTTTCCCATCTGAAGTCTGGACCTATTTGACAGAACAGTAAGCTTTTGTAAAGTCATTCTTGTCTTGTCCCAGGAAGCCACGCATATATAAGAGAAGAGTTGTCAAACATGGTACGTATGACCTTGAGAAGCAATCACAAGCAGGAGCGACATGTTAGTGTTACACTAAGTTTGGGAAGGGGAGAAAGTGGGGGAAAGAAAATATTGGGGAGAATTCACGAATCCCAATGCGAATTCTCTCGTTTGGGAGAGCAGGTGAATATGGAGAGAAGAGAAATTGGAGAGTGTTATAAATATATACTGTACATGTATGTATGTCATTGTATATATACCAAATACATACCAAATACATACATATTGTTATTATAAATATTGAATAAAGAAAGAGAAAGAAATGAAAAATGAAAACAGAGGCATACCTCACGGTTGACGCCTCCTCCTTCCCCTCAAATCTGTTCTTCTTCTTCTTCCTCTAAATTGAATTGTTTTACAACATAGAAATGAAAAATGAAAACAGAGGCATACCTCACGGTTGACGCCTCCTCCTTCCCCTCAAATCTGTTCTTCTTCTTCTTCCTCTAAATTGAATTGTTTTACAACACGTTATCAGCACGAAGGTGCTCTAATTAGTGCTCGAATCAACTCGACCGGAGAGGAAGAAGAGGAAACCGGAAAAATGGCCTGAAAAATCATAAAACCCGCCGGCAGTTTTTGTCTCCGGCGCCGGCCCCCGTACCTCCGTTCGACTCACCACCACCACCATCGTGATCCTCTCTCTGTCGCCGACCGACCGACGCCATTCCCGTCATCAGCCTCCACCTGACGCGCCGGAAAACGACGACGACCCGACGGAAGATCCGGATCCGATTTTCTGCACAACCGGGTCTGTTTCTTTTCTCGCGCCACCGACGAGCCCGCTGCCGTCCCTTCGTCGCACCCTCGCCGCCCCCATGCCGCGTCGCCCGCAGACGTCGCCGCCTCGCCCGCAGAAGTCGCCGCCTCGCCCGCCGTCGCCGGAATGTGCAGTGACGGGGAAGTTCCCATTTTTTTCCTTTTTTTTTTCTTTTCCCTCTTTCAATTATTCTGTGGTTGGATGATTTGTTAGGTTGATTGTTTGGTTAATTATATGGTTGATTGTTTGATTGATTGCTGTGATTTTTGTGTTTCCGGCGAATGGTTGATTGTGTTGGATTTGTTTTTGGTTTGGTTGTTTGTGTTTGGGTGAGCATGGTGGCCGGATTCCGGCGAGTTTATTTTGGTTGATTAATTGTGTTGTTTGGTTGGATTATGTTATTGATTCTGTATATTGTATGATGTTGGTTAATTTTTTGTGCTGATGGCGAGTGGGTTGTGTTGTTTGCTGTGATTTCGGTGTTGACGAGTGAACAGTAATTTCCGTCGGGTCCGGCGTGAACAGTAATTTTGACCGGAATCCGTTGATTATGAACAGTATTCCCGGCGTGAACAGTGATTGCATCTCGGGATTCCGGCAAGCCCGGAATTTTTTGACCGAAATCCGAACGCCTCGAATTTTTCCCGGCGAACCCCGAAGTGTTTGGCCGGCGTTTTATACCTCGGGTTATTTCCCGGCAAGCCCGGAAGGCGTGAATAGTAATTTTCGACGACTATGAATAGTAATTTTGACCGATCTGGCAACTGTGAATAGCGTTTTTGGCCGATCCGACGAACCCCGAAGTGTTCGATCGGAATCCGACGCCTTGGGTTTTTCCCCACCGAGCCCAGAAGGCTAATGGCATATACATACCGGAATAGTAACCGGATATTAGTAATATATATTATATATATTATTGCTGAAAGATTTATCGAGTAAGCATATTTTTCTGTTTTTATTTAAATTCCGATTGGGCTATTAAAGGGCCCACTGCATTTAAATTTCATGCCTTTAATTTTATTTATGCTTTATTTGGGCTCATGAAAGGCCCATAATGGCCGACTAAGCCGCCTATCTCTTTACGTTTTTTTTTTTTGGCTTGTATAAGGCCCATCGCTTTTATTTTGCTGCAATTTAATTTTTATTGGGTTCGCTATAGGCCCATTGCATTTATTTTTCAGCAATTTAATTTTTATTGGGCTAATTAATCAAAAGGCCCATCGCATTTAATTTCCTGCTATTTATTTTTAATTGGGCTATAACAGGGCCCATTGTATTTAATTTTCTCGTCTTTAATTTTACTTATGGGCTCGTACTAGGCCCATTATTTTACTTTCCTGCCATTTATTTTACTTGGGGTAATTTATTATAAGGCCCATAGCTTATTTATTTTAATTAAGCATTTACTTATTAAATTATGATATTTGAATTTAAGACCCTCCAAATTTTTGGAAGAAATTTATTATGGTTATTAAATGCGGAGAGGAATATACATACTAATAGTCTGGAAGACTAAATATATGAGTCCAACAGACTCAATAATAAAAAAGATCCTGAAGATCATTCAAGAAAAATCGAAAATAAAAACTATTACCACCAGAAGATGGACATTATATGACCATCAGAAAGTGGATAATATACTTGCTTACCCTGAAGGAGCAATTTATTTTATCTTCAATTTATTTTCTGTTTAGTTTAAATTAATTCGCATTGCAATTTATTTTATTTACTTTTCAGTACTTTATATTTGTTTCTTAGCATAATGCCTGAAGCATTAGTCTCGAAGACAATGCAAAATTGACATCCACAGGGGGAGAATTATATGTGTGTGGATGTCAATATAACATATTATGACATCTCGAAATGATTAACACGCTCCAGAAGGGCATAAATTCGAATATGTTCCTGAAGAACGCATGTTTTAATATGATCTAGAAGATCGTATATTTACGCGAGTACAGACACCCCCAGTAATAAAATGAATTATTATGGATCCCAAA
>JAKUCV010002779.1:160296-225881 GCA_028386065.3 Turnera subulata | reverse complement strand
ATAATGCTCCACCACAGGATTGTGAAATTGGTCCTTTAAAGAAGATTGGGAATCTACGTTGGGTATGAATCTCCATAAATTACAACAGTAATTGAAACCTATAACAGGATTGGAGATTTATTTATAGCAAGTTTTGCTTATTAATTGATGTTTTACCCAACATCAGGGGGAGAGAATAAGCAGCTGGATCAAGAGATTATTGAAATGATCAATATCTAGTTTTTGATCCTCGAATAAATTAGTATGAACCTGAAGTTCAAAAGATGATTCATTTGCAAAAGATTAGTAAGTCATTTTCCAGACATATTTATTTGAAAAATGTGACCATATACCAGCTGCAAATGCTCCTGTTTAGATTGATGTTCCTGAAGAACAATATAAGTATGCAAATGAATCTATAGAATATACTCGGTTCCAAAAGAAAAGAAATTCTCGATAGAGAAAAAGGAGCAAAGTGATAAGATGGCCCCAGTAAGAAAATATGGCCTCCAGTAGAGGTTTTAATTAAAAGTCCTCTAGAAGAGGTTGATTCTCTGACACAAAGTGATAACGTTCCAGAAGTAACTCAGGTACCTGAAATAAGTAATATGATGAGATCTCAATTACAGTGTCAGAGATAAGATGGAACCGACGTAAAATAACCGTCGACGGAATATTCATTGTTTAATATAGCGCTAAATGAAATGAGGATCATGAACCTATATTGACGAATGTAGGCACATTATAATTGGCCAAAATATAGAAATACAATTAAGGCTGTATTGGACTCGCCTGAAGCGAGAAATTAGACTCGCCCGAAGCGAGAGATTGGACTCGCCCGAAGCGAGAAGTTTTTCGGACTTGTAGTCCGTACACCAAAAGGTGTAAAATTCAATTGGTCATAATAGGGTATTTGTGCGGAAAGAAATAAATAAAGAGATATAAAGCACGGTTTGTGGCACAAAGTTTTACCCAAACGACCAGGTATTAATTATGAAGAGATATACTCCCCTGTAGTGGATGCAATTATTTGATAAGTCTGGCAATATATTAGAAATGCATCTAATGAATGCCATTACAGCCTATTATTCTAGATCCATAAGTCATGATATATACATGAAGATCCCTGAAGGATCCAAGTTGCCTAAAGCAACTAATTCCCGGGAAATTACAAAATAGAGTTGAACCGATCTTTACATAATTTAAATCATTTTGAGTATGGATAAACTAATTTATGATTGGAACTCCCAAAGAAGTTTCCAAATACCATGCTATTAGACTGGTCCTAGAGTATCCTGTCTAAGTGCAATATGTATTGCTTGTAACATAAAGCCTGAAGTTTTTGATTTAAGCCTATCGGCATTATATGTATTTGCTCTTATCTTCGGGGAATAACAAATGTGTAATCCAGTAAACCCGAAAGAGAGTAAAGCTGATTTTGCAGATGTAGATCCCTTATTCAGTCCACATAAAGCAGAGACGGACATCAGCCACAACTTTACACATGATACTGCAATATCATCGGGGCTACAAAAGCAATTGAGGGGGAGTAGAATACGCACTGCACTCTTTTTTCCTTCACCAAGTTTTTATCCCACTGGGTTTTTCTTGGTAAGGTTTTTAATGAGGCAGTATCCCCAAAGCGTATTCTACCCAACAACACAATGACATCCAAGGGGGAGTGTTATAAATATATACTGTACATGTATGTATGTCATTGTATATATACCAAATACATACCAAATACATACATATTGTTATTATAAATATTGAATAAAGAAAGAGAAAGAAATGAAAAATGAAAACAGAGGCATACCTCACGGTTGACGCCTCCTCCTTCCCCTCAAATCTGTTCTTCTTCTTCTTCCTCTAAATTGAATTGTTTTACAACAGAGAGAATTCATTCTCTCTAGGCCCACATTTTTTAGTTTCTCCGATTTGGAGAGAATTGGAGGAGAAAGTTAGCAAAATGACATGTTTTATGTTTATCTTCCTAAATTTTTTACCCCAACTAACAATGAAGGATGCTATTGTAATTTTATCATTAAAATTTTTGTCAAAATAACAAAAAAGTAGCATTCTTCCGCACGGTCATTCCTCCCATCTTGAAACTTTCCAAACCTATGAAGAGAAAATACAATTCTCCTCCTCTCACATTCATTCCCTCCACTTTCATTCTCTCTATTTTCTTTCTCTCACAATTTAGTGGGATAATAGCTACAAAAGTCCTAAAACTTTAGGCCTGATCTCATTTAAGTCCTAAAATTTGTTATTTGACCAAATAAGTCCTAAAATTTTAGGCCTGATCTCATTTGAGTCCTAATTTTTGTTATTTGGTCAAACAAGTCTTAAATCTTTAATTATGAAGTCTATTTGAGTCCTAAATTAAATTTCTACTAATTAAAGCCGTTAATTTGAAAAAAAAATTATTGATATGTGGTCATAATGACCATAATGACTATGGACCCATATAGATACTGATTATTTACACTACACTGTATTTGCTAAATTCTCCATAAAATTTTTTCGCACCTGCAATTTTTTTTTTTATTTTAAACCATATCAAACTTATGGCTATATTGCATAATTATGATAAATTTTAAAACTTGCAATTAAGAAAAATTATAATTATTTTTTTATAAATTAAACTTACTTAAAGACTATCATGTAAAAATAAAATAACATAAATTTAGTTATAGTTTTCTTGTGGGTTAACTAAAAATAAATTCAGTACCCAAAATATTTGACCAAATACTATAGAATATCTCTCCTATTTATGTTTTTGTTAGTAACATGCGATGGTTTTTATGATGCATATCAATTTTTTTTTAAAGTTGACGGTTCTAACTAACGAAAATTTAACTTAGGACTCAAATAGACTTATCATTAAAGATTAGGACTTGTTTGGCCAAGCAATGAATTTTAGGACTCAAACAAGATCTAAATTAAAGTTTTAGGACTCAAATAGACTTTGTAATTAAAAATTTAGGACTTATTTAGCCTAGTAACGAATTTTAGGACTCAAACGATATCTGGCCTAAAATTTTAGGACTTTTGCAGCCATTATCCCCAATTTAATTCCCAATTTAGTCTCTCTCACTCTTCGCTTAAATTTTTATAGTTATATGTTAGTTTTCTAATTTTTTCTATAAAGAATGGATCAAACTATACATTAATTTAACAACCATTATTTATCTGGTCATGTATGAACATTATTGTTGTGTTTACCACATCTTAATTTAACAACCATCTATTTCCGACAAAAGCAAATACATTAATAGTGGTGCAAGGGAGTTCCTAAACGTGCCACGTGGAGTAAAAGCGAGGGATTAATGGAATATGATGTCCTAATCAAGCTTATTTTCTCTCAATCAAATACACAGGTCATAAAAGCCAAAAGGGAAAAAATTGTCACGGGCCAAGAGTGTGGCGCAGCGGATGCACACTCTCACCGTGCGGCACAAGCAAGATCGTCCCTTAACTTGTAAGCCTACCACACGCAAACACAACGAAGAGAGAACAAAGAGAATAATAAAGCAAGAGAAACAATTGGGAGAAGACTCGGTATTATTATTAATAAACCATCAATAACAATACACGCCCAACAACCCCCCCTCACGCGTCCTATTTATATAGGTGCCGCAAGGCTCTCTCCTAGTTTGACAGTGCTAAGTAATCCTAGTCCAACACAAACTCGGTTTACTTAACCCCCACACAAACCCAATCCTAATACAACAAGGTTAGCTACTCCTAGTCACAATAGGATTCCTACCAAACAACCAAAGTAGTGTCCCAACCCAACTCAAACTCCTATGCACACTAGGATTCCGGACTCCTATGCGCACAAAGATTCCGGGGTCGTGACATTCTCCACCACCTAATCTTGCAACGCCCTCGTTGCAACCCGATGATGCACCACAACTACTCGACCCACGAATAGTCGCTTCCGATGTTCACGCTTCCACTTCGCTTTGTGAAAATCCTTCCACTCCTCGAAATGCCAAAGCCACCGAACCATCGAACAAAACCCATGCTCATGATCAAACCATGACTCATGCCCAGCCATATCCGGTATCCAATCACTCGCATGCCCACTCGAACTTCGGCTACAATCCCCGCAACCTCGAACAAGTGAAACCCGCTGCTCATCATGTAATCCTATGACTCCAAGCAACGTCCATGTACTTGTATCCCGTCGCTCACCATGTAATCCTATGGCTCCAAGCAACGTCGCTGAACCCGTCTCTACCCCGAGAACGTGTCCGTCCGCGTACCCGCGCACCCGATGTAAGAACCTACACCGTACCCCAAGCTTCATGCCAACTCTGCCCGTTGTGCATTCCTCGCTGGAACCCTCTCCACTACCCGAACCATCACAGTCCCTTGTGAATGAAGAGCACCCGATCTCTGTCCCGAAATCGGCCCGTGAAAGAACTATACCGCGCTCCCTCATCGGTCCCTCAATCCTGGATAAGCCATGAATGTCCGTCTCATCCTGCCATGCAAACCCGCACCCAGCACCAATGAACATCTCAACACCATGTCCACCATCCATAGAATGAGTCGCATTCGCACCCGCCAACCGTCGTTTGTGTGTGTCCAGGATCTCCGTAAAATCCATCACAACAACTCTCCAGTCCGACGTCAATCTGCAACAGCCTTCTGGGATGCCACAAAATTTCCACGCAACCCGTCCAAGCTTGCCAAGTGCAACTTTGAACGAAGCTCTCCACACCCGCAATTCACCAAGGACTCCCCGCGCAATTTTGCTCCAGCAACCAAGTCTGACCTTGCAAAATCCCCTCCTAGATGCTCACAAAGTATCCACACCCCTGGCTGTCCAAAGTTCTCTCCAATTGCACTCCCAAGAGTCTCCACAATTCGACCAAGAACCAAGCCAAGCAACCCATGCACTTTGTTTCCAAGCACCAAGAAAGTTCCCTTGAGTCTAATCCTTCTCCTGAAGCCAAAACCCCACCAAGTTTCTCCTTGGAACCTGCCTTGAATCCACACCAACAACAGTCGCTCCCAAAATTGCCTTGCACCCGTGTACCGTCCTACGCAATTGCACGCCCAACCTGCGCCAATTGTGTGCAGCCCCGCTAATTCTGCGCACCAGCCCACGCCAAGCAATCCACCAATCGTCCAGCGTGTACCACCAGCACCCAACCGCACCAGAACACGCCTGATCAGCTCGCCAATAACGCACCAGCACTCACAGTAATCAGCTATCACCCGACAAAACACCACGGTCTCGCAAACAATTTCAGCAACCACGTGTGATCAAACCACAGAAAAACACCAAGAAAACTCAAGTAAAAGCTTCAAATCCCTTCTCTGCCCACCCTAGTCACCTTTGTTTGCTCCAAAGCTCCACAAACCTTACTGTCCAAACACCAAGCCAATCTACACCTCTCCACAAGATGCACCAATCGGCCAGCAAAGAACACAACAACAAGATTGCACTTTGTCCAAGCACCAACAAAGTCAACCAGGAAAACCAAATAAAACCACTTGATTCTCCTTCCCCTCTTGAAGCAAAAGAACCAAGTACCTTGTTTGAAGTCGCACTCCTTGTTCCTGCCCAAACCAGCCGCACTAAATCTGCCCAGTGTCGATGCGCAACCCGCAGCACCAATTCCAGTCGTCTATCGCACCAATCTGCCTATCTTGTGCAAAACCAGCAGCACCTGCAGCACCCAGCAAGCGACTCCTGCCTCCAGCTCGCACCAAGACAGCCCACAGAAAGAAAACGACAAGGCAACACCACAGAAAAAGTCGACCAACAGCAACACAAAGATTCAACAACTCCAAAACAAAACCAAGCCTGAAAATTACCTTCAAGAGTGCGTGTGAATTTATACAAAAAACTTTCCGTACCAACCCGCCTTGCTGCAGCCCAATCGCACAAAAAGTGCGCCCAGTCGCGCCAAAAAGTGCGCCCAGTCGAGCTAAAAGGCACGCCCAGCAGAACCCAGAAAGCGCACCCAGTCGAGCAAAAAGGCGCGCCCAGACCTGCACCCGCGAACCAAAAGGCACGCCCAGATCTGCACCCGCGAAATAATTGGCGCACCTACCAGCACCAGCAGCGCACCAAATCGCACCAGCAGCGAACCAACGGCACCAACAGCAAGTTAAGCTCCGCTACCACTTGTCACGGGCCAAGAGTGTGGCGCAGCGGATGCACACTCTCACCGTGCGGCACAAGCAAGATCGTCCCTTAACTTGTAAGCCTACCACACGTAAACACAACGAAGAGAAAACAAAGAGAATAATAAAGCAAGAGAAACAATTGGGAGAAGACTCGGTATTATTATTAATAAACCATCAATAACAATACACGCCCAACAACCCCCCCTCACGCGTCCTATTTATATAGGTGCCGCAAGGCTCTCTCCTAGTTTGACAGTGCTAAGTAATCCTAGTCCAACACAAACTCGGTTTACTTAACCCCCACACAAACCCAATCCTAATACAACAAGGTTAGCTACTCCTAGTCACAATAGGATTCCTACCAAACAACCAAAGTAGTGTCCCAACCCAACTCAAACTCCTATGCACACTAGGATTCCGGACTCCTATGCGCACAAAGATTCCGGGGTCGTGACAAAATTACCCCAGACAGGCATCTATGTATAAGCATAGGACGAACCCCAGCTCATCACAACTTGTTGTTTGAGCCCAGCCTTTTTTTTCTTTCTGGGCCGAGGTCTGAGCCCGACCTGCATTTGGGCTTGCCCTTAAAACACATAAATTAGAAGCAGGGCTCGCTTAGATCTGTCTAGAATGGTTCTGATTGTTTTGTTTGTAATTAGGCGTATTTCAATTTACCCAAAAAAGACCCTTACAAACCAAACCATGTCGCTTCATGTCTCCCTAGCCAAACCAAACCAGTTCAATGTTTTTTTAAAAAAAAAAACAAAAAGCAATAAATAATAATAATAATTATAAAAAATCTATCCCCTATCATCAATTCAAAATAGAGGAGTAATCTGTCACGGAAACAGAGTTTAAGGCTGCGGAAGAAGCCCGTGCGGTATAAGCCTCAGCTTGATCAATCTAAAAACTCAAATATGGAGAGAATAGAAAAGAGAAAAGAGAATAAAATTGAGAGAATCTTTGTCTATTATATTAATGGTGAAAGAATACAATACACATCCACACTCTCTCCTCCTATGTCAAATCCTTATATCTTATCCATCCCATTTAAATTTGAACAAATTCAAATTACACCTATCATTCAAATTAGTTTAAAATTCAAACAAACACTTATCTTTATTTAAATTTGAATGGCCAGTTCAAATTTAAATAATGATAAACCCATCCATCATGCACACAATTTGGGCTCATGGGCTTCATATGTGCCTTTGCGGCCCATTGTGTGACAAATCGGCCCCTCTATCGTATATATAAAAACTCCCACTCACTAATTTCTTAAAAAGCTATAACCAACACTACATGCAAACATTGTGAATAAAAAAACCTGTAAAAAAATGGCGTTCGAAGTCGCCAATGTGTGAACGAGACGTGGGTTACTGGTCTGCTGGTGAAAGTATCGCTAGACGACGGCCAATTGCTTTTCCTCAACACCGACAGAAGCTTTGTCGTCCTAATCCCTTATCCCTACTGTGAAATTGTGTATTTTGAACTAGTGGATGGTTGCTGTTGAAGCTTCCCTGGGTTCAAGGGAAACCAGAGCTAGTTCTGTATAATCCGTTCCAGGTTGAAGAGGTCCATCTTCTGGTGATGCAAGAAAAGCTGCGTCAAGATGCCAAATTTGCTTTCGACTTCGATGACAAGCCGACACTCATCTGTATCCCAGGTGTGTTTTCATTTTTTATATATATATTTTTATTCTTTCTTTAAATTCGTTGGGATGGGTAAGAGAACTTGTCTTTGATGGATATTTGTTCTTTCTTTAAAGTATGGATATTTAATGGTATATATATATATATATATATATATATATATATATATATATATATATATATATATGTGTGTGTGTGTGTATATATATGTATATTCTTCCTTTAAATTCGCTAGGATGGTAAGAGAATTGGTGTAATGGATATTTATTCTTTTTTGGGCCTAAATTTGATGAATTATAAATCCATGATTCGACAGCTTGATGAGGTATATCGTATTAGTTGGTGCTAATTAGGGGTCATGCAGGGGCAGATCCAGGGGGGCAAGCAGGGGCCCAGCCCCCCTAGATTTTAAATCTTATATTACATTGGAGTAAAAATATCATAACAGGTTGGGTAGCTTAGTGGTTTGCCCCTTAACTCATGTAGACACTTCCGGTTCGGGTCTCCACCCACCCTAAGAGCTCTGGTGGATTAGGATTAAAGAAGATGGGTATTTGTAATGAACCTAAAACTTGCTGGGTAATTTCTAATGGGAGGCTGGTTAAATATTGAATAGATGGGTGCGGGTTGCAGATTGTGTTAATCAAGAGGGGTGTTGGAATTGGTCGTATTAGTCAGACCAACATTAGTGATAGAATTATGATAGACGAAGGCTACGTCTAGTTGGCAGACAACCGTTGTGTCTACTTCTTTGGATTAGTGGATTTTGGTCTTTCAAGGATTGATCTAGCTGATGTGCTTGATAAGGAGGTGGTTCACACAGCCGACAACTACAATGGACAATTATGCATGAGCTTTGTTTGCATAAAATATTGTGTGAATTTTGGGAAGCACTAAGTAATTATTGACACTATTGTTTTAAAAAACTACTTATTAACACCAAAATTAGTTTGGTATAACTCTTTCCATACATCATAATATTGTGATAAGTTATAAACATATAAGTACATAAACTTTGTTTGCATACAATATTGTGTGAATTTTGGGAAGCATTAAGTAATTATTGACACCACGTTTTAAAAAGCTAATATTGACAGCTAAAATTATCACATAGGCTTAATGAAAATTTTGGGTCATGAATAGAGTAGGTCGGATGTGCCGCTACAAAGCATTCCTAAAGGGTGCCACAAACCCAAGCACTACTGTATCGGCCCTGGTAGGGGGTCTTCACGAAAAGCGATCTGCCGGACCTCCTCAGGAATATGATTCAGACATACACCTCCACCTGACTCCCTGACAAATTGTTGAAGAGCATTTTCCAATGAGGGAGATACCAGCCCCCTGATGTCCGGTGCTCATGAGGTCTTGTCGCCTCTTCGTGGGAAAAACGTGGATGCTTGCAGCTCCATTCACAACCAGCAATAGGGTGAGAAACATCTCCTCGGTAGACTTCAAGTTTATGGTTTCTTGCCAGAAATCCAGGCCATAACAATGGGGCCTTTGATTGCCCATCAGCACAGGGGTTCTGTTGTTTGTATTAGCTGGAAAAGAAGTTGGATTATTTAGATGATGGCACAAAGACGGGAAGAGACATAGCCCAAACAATTCATAGATGGGAAGAGAGAGCAATAGAAGAAGGCTTGTTACCTCGACGGATTTTTACTTTTACTTTTTTTATTTTTTTTATTTTATCAACTCTCAAACAATTTCGATTTTTCTAAATAATCACAAGTTGTTATTGACGTAATACTTAAATTGTTATATGCGGATCAACCTTGATTGTTATAGGAGACACCATGCATTTGCTAGTTAATCGTAATATTTAGCATGAGTTTGATGTAAAACAGAATCAGGGGGTGTCTATTCTTTATTGATATTGGATAGTTGATGTACATGGTATGAGTTGTGTACAAAGGCAGAGAATCGGGAGTGAGGAGAGGAGAAAGAGAGAGAAAAATTCCGGCTGGAGAATGAGAGGAAGCCTCCAAAATATCTGGTTTTCGGGTATTTATTTGGAGTCTGCCCTGCCACGTGTCACGTCCTCATTAGTTGTAATTGGATTTCATCTGGATGTGCTCGGATATCCTCCGGATAAGTCGGTGTGGAGGTGGCATAAAGGGCCTCCGGTTCTTGGACCTCTCTTGCGGGTCCTGGTTCATGGTCCGGGGGTCCTTGCCTCATGGGTCTTTGGGCCTTGCCTAGAGGGCCTGATCTCGGGCCTCACACGCCTTTGGGCCCTACCTCAGTTATTGGTCATTGGGCCTATTCATGGGTTGGGCCTATCTATATCAAGAGCTCCCCAAATGGTCGAGCTTGAGAGCTCGAGCATTTGAATCTTCCGGGCCACATGAAATGCTTGGGCCCAAATTCTTTAGAAGGTCCTAGCTCCCAATCCGCTTGAGCTTATTCGTTCTTAAGCCCCTTATGACCTCTTTCCAGGTCCTCCGCATGGTTTTGGTTGTGACTATTTTGTTTCCTCTCTACAACTTCTAGTCAATTTGCTCCTTGGCGTCAGCCTTCTTGTCGAAGCTTTATTATCATGTCCCGCGCCTTCTTCGCGCTTTCCTTGACTTTTCTTCAAGCCATGTTGTTCACTTTATTTCCCCGAACTTGAAGTTGCCTTTTCGAGGATGATGACCCTCGTTCTTTTTCAGTTTTTCCCATCTTTTGCGGGTTTATCTTTATGTTGAGGAGTTCTCACTTTGCTGGATGCCTTATTTCCATGAATGGGGCTTCTTGATGACCTCGCAGCACCTAGGTCCAGCTCCTAGTATGCCTTTACATGTTCAGCTTTTAGTACCTTGATGTGATTAAGTTCCTGGATCCTGTACCAGTTACTCCTTAGGCTCAAGGTCCTTCAATTGTTGCTTCTAGAGTTCCCAGACATAGGTCATGGCTTCTGGGTCACAGGACCTTTGTCTGTGGGTCCTTTATGAATCGCTGAATGGATAGGCCCTTTACTGAGCGTGAGGATTTAAGTCCACTTTGGAACATTCACCTTTTATAGGCACTCGGTCCTTCACTGGACGTGTGGCTTTAATGTCTTAATTTTGAGGACCTTTGCCTTTTGGGCATTAGGTTCTTCGTTAGATGTGGGGCCTTAACCCCTTGATTTCGAGGACCTTTGCCTTTTACGGACATGCAGGGCCTTAACCCCTTGGTTTCGAGGACCTTCGCCTCTTACGGAGCGTGGGGGGCTTAACCCCTTGGTTTCCAGGACCTTCGCCTCTTACAGGCATGCGGGGCCGTAACCCCTTGGTTTCGAGGGCCTTCGCCTCTTACAGGCATGCGAGGCCTTAACCCCTTGGTTTCGTGGACCTTCGCCTCTTACGGGCATCCGGGGCCTTAACCCCTTGGTTTTGAGGACCTTTGCCTTTCTTTGCTGGATGTGGGGCCTTAACCCCTTGATTTTGAGGACCTTTGCCTTACAGTTGGTCAAGGTCCTTCATTAAATACAGGACTTTGGATCCATTATCTAGGTCCTTTGTTGAATGCGGGGCCTCGGGCTCGTTTGCCTTGTACACACATTAAGTCCTCCATAACTTGCGGGACACCTGGGTCCTTTAGTTTGTGGGACGCTTGGGTCTTTTACATCTGGGATGCTTGGGTGTTCTCAGTACTTAGCTTTTGGGACTCTTCTCGAACGTTCTCGGTCCTTCAAGACAAGGTCCTTGGCCCTTTTTTGGACGCACCTGGTCCTTATCCTCCTGGTTCGTTTGTATCTTATCATTTAGGCCTGGGGTTAGCACTTTAGTACCAGGGCCTTTGTTTCGGCACGAGGGCCTTTGCATTGGCTGTTAGGCCTCAAATATTGGCATTGAGGGCCTTGTTAGTACAAGGACCTCTGATTTGGTACTTAGGCCTTAAGATTAGCGCTGGGGCCTTGCTGGTGCGAGGGCCTTTGTTTCGGCTCTTGGGACATGGTCTCATTGTATTTGCTACTCCTTTTTGACTTCAGGACCTTTGTTCCTTTCAAAGGATGAATGTAGGCTTATGGATCCTTAGAAATGGAGGGGCATCAAGTCCACTATAGTTGGGACATTGACCCTTTACAGGACGCTCAAAGTCCTTGATCAGATTTGGGACGTTGTAGGTTCTTCACCAATTGTGGGGCGCTCGTGGCCCTTTATCCGTCGGGGGACGCATAGGTCCTTTATTCCAGGTTGAATTGTAGGCACCTAGGCTTAATCCTTGGCACGAGGGTCTAGGTCGCATGGGTCATTTGCTTCTTGGTCCTTTGCAAGGGTCCTTTTTTGGTCAGCCGCTTTTGGGATGCGTCCAGGCCCTTCACCTCACGGCCCTTCTTGTTCGTGGACACAATAGGCCCTTTACTTTTGGGGCAGCCACCTTCAGGACACTTCTAGGTCCTTCAGCTCACGGTCCTTTTCTTTCTTGGACACAATAGGTCCTTTACTTTTGGGACTTGGCCGCCTTGGGGACACTTCTAGGTCCTTCACTTTTTGGGGACTTGGCCCTTTTGTCGGACACCCAACGGTCCTTTAGTTTGGGGACTTGGCCCTGGACACTCAACGGTCCTTTTGTTTGGGGACTTGGCCCGTTTTTGAGAACTTGGCCCTGGACACTCAATGGTCCTTTTGTTTGGGGACTTGGCCCTGGACACTCAACGGTCCTTTAGTTTGGGGACTTGGCCCTGGACACTCAACGGTCTTTTAGTTTGGGGACTTGGCCCTGGACACTCAACGGTCCTTTTGGTTGGGGACTTGGCCCTGGACACTCAACGGTCCTTTTGTTTGGGGACTTGGCCCGTTTTTTGGGACTTGGCCCTGGACACTCAATGGTCCTTCTGTTTGGGGACTTGGCCCTGGACACTCAACGGTCCTTTAGTTTGGGGACTTGGCCCTGGACACTCAATGGCCCTTTTGTTTGGGGACTTGGCCCGTTTTTTGGGGACTTGGCCCTTTTTTGGGGACTTGGCCCTGGACACTCAATGGTCCTTTTGTTTGGGGACTTGGCCCGTTTTTTGGGGACTTGGCCCTGGACAGTCAATGGTACTTTTGTTTGGAGACTTGGCCCTGGACACTCAATGGTCCTTTTGTTTGGGGACTTGGCCCTGGACACTCAATGGTCCTTTTGTTTGGGGACTTGGCCCTTTTGTCGGATACTCAACGGTCCTTTAGTTTTTTATGGGCAATCGTGGCCCTTTACTTTTCGGGACACATAGGTCCTTTTGGGGATTATGGGCACATAGACCCTTCTCCCTTTTTTTTTTTTGGGCCTCCGTGGGCTCTAGGACCTTTTTTATCTCAAGCTTATGGGTGGGATATGAGAGCTCATGTAGTGGCGATCGCCCTTTGTCCTTTGGACAAGTTTGTGACAGGTCCTCCTTCCCTAGATAAGCTTTGGATTTGCGTGAGTTCGAGTCTGCCATTTTATACTTTTGCTTACGCATAGCCTATTTTGGGTGTATGGCACTATTTGGGCCTACAGTTTTTAGGCACATGCGAAGTCATATGCATATACGGATACTCTTTCTTACGCTTCATCCTTTAGCTATCCTTGGGGAGGGGATCCTATCATAAACTTGTATTCTCCTGAGTCTTTGTTGTATGGTGCTATGAGATCCTGAGCAGCTTTTCGACTCTTCAGGAGCTTCATGTTTGGCTTGTAGGTTGAATTTTCACCATCTCGTTTTTGCGAGCCATCATAAAAATCTTTCTCGAGCATGTGGTTAATTTTGCATTGCAACTTTCCTTCACGTTGTGGTTCTTCTCTCCAACCTCCTTGCTTTAATTAAAGCACTTGAGGTTGTTATTCCGCTTTTTGGGAAGTCTCACCCTTCCTTGAGGATCCTCCAGCCAAAACGTCCTGCTTTAATTAAAGCATTCTTCATTTGAAGTGGTTTTGGATTTTGTCGCTCTTTTATGTTGAGGACCTTCAGGTGTAGGGCCTCTAGATGTAGGGCCTGTACTGCTTCTTTGCCCATAAGGACTGGGGACGGTTGTACCTTTGGTGAGATAGCTCTCCATGGATACTGCTGCGAGGTCCAAGTTGGTCTTGCGCTTCACGCCACTTTGGTCATGTGGTTGCATTTAATGCTTTTACTCCAAGTGCTCTTTGTTGGGGGAGTTGAAATTTTCTAACTTTTGGTTTGAGAGCTCTGCATCATTAGCTCCCACTCGTAGGTCCTGTTCACAGCTCTCCGGGGCTAGTGATGTTGACTCTTGCACGCCTTATGCTTGCATAGTTGAATTCTTAGGGCCTGGAGCTCCGCTCCTTCATTGTTCCTTGTCCCAATGGTTGGTTCCTCCCGTGAGAGGTGCATCCATCTCCAGGGGCAATTTCTACCCTTCAGCGAGATTGGTTGTTCACAAGCCTGCTCACACGTTCACAGGATCAGCTACCTTTTATTTGGTGAGAAATGTGTCTTTGGGGCCGTTTTTGTTCCATAGGGGCCGCACGCTCTTGGGGTTGTTGTGGCAGGACCTTCTCCATGTGATCATTTATTTTGCCTCCAGGAATTGCTTTTCCTCTTTGGGGAGCCGCCTACTCCTGGGGCTTCGATGGTAGGTCCTTTGCCACGTGCACTTCATTTATTTCGCCTCCAGGAACTGCTTGCTCCTGGGGTTGTTTCCTCCCAAGGTTCCATCAGGTCCTTGTTGCAGGAGCTACCTTTTGAGGTCCTCCAATTAGCTCCGTGTCGGGTCCATGGTCAACAACTCCATATTTTGTGCTAAGTTCTTGGTGATGACTGTTGCTCCAATTGCAGGGGATGCTTCCGCCTCCATGGACGATTTTCTCCATGCAAGGATTCCTTGCTTTTATTGTTGTTTTATCCTGAGGTGGCTTTCGCATCCTCGAGAGCTATGGTTGCCTCCGCATGAACGGCTTTCCAAGGTCCTTGCCGAGAAGGTCATCTGGATCCTTGGGGGAGGCGCCTCCGCATGAAGCGCTATCCAAGGTCCTTGTGCAAGAGGTCCTCGTGAGGGTTCTTCTCGGGTCCAATACTTCGTGGTCCTCGCGAAAATTCTTCTTGGGCCCAACACTTTAAGGCCCTAGTGAAAATTCCTCTTCCGGCTCAACGCTTCATGGACCTCGTGGAACTCCTCCTCAGGTCCAACACTTCAAGGACCTCGTGGAATCACTCCTCAGGTCCAGCACTTCATTCCGCCTTGAGCGGAATAACACTTTGAAGATAGACATCTCACATGTAAATTAACATTCCATCCAAAAAGAAAATGGAAATCGTTAGCTTCACAATCAATTCAATTAAATGAACTGCGCTTAACATAATATATTACATAACTAAAATTTAATTGCATGAATATAATATAATTAAATATATAATTAGAAGGTGGTAAATATTGAAGCTAATTAAGTTTCACTACACGGGCCAGCATGTGTTGGGCTATTAAAATTTTTTGTTTTGGGCTTGCAGAGCATCCTGGGCTGTCCACAGGTTCTGCTACTCCTCCTCTCGTCGCCTTTCCCACGCATTCAGGTAACACTTGAGGTTTGGATTGAGGGCAGGCTTGGGCCCCTTGAACATCTGGCCCGTTAGTTGTTTGAGTCCACCATCAGCTTTGCCCATTTTCTTCTTTTCGTGTTTTTGCTTTGGACGAACAGCGCACCATTATTCTGGTGCTATGACTCCACAGCGACCGGTGACACCTTCCACGAGTTGATAACTCATGTTCGGTGCATCTCTCGGCTCGGGGGAAAGATCGCATCAGCGGGGGACACTGGTACTTCTTCGCATGTCCTCCAGCAGCGGCGGCCCTGGGAGATTTGTTTTAAATTCTCCTCCACTGTTTTGCAACAACGACGCGACCAAGGGAAACGGTTCCTTTTGGGTTTTGCATCCGCGACTGTTCCTTACTCCAGTGGAGGCGTCTGGTTGGGTTCTGCTTGAATCCGACCCCGATGAAGGCAACACCAGCCGGTGTCGGTGGTGGTGCGTCAGGCGACCGCCTTCCTTCACGTGTGTCAGCTTGACGCCAAAGGCCTCCTCTCCTCATCAGCGAGTCAGCAACAAAGTAAAGACAATCAACCTTGATGATTGTGTGTTCATGACCTCCAGTTCATCCCCGGAGTTCTCCTGCCTCTCCATGGGGCTTTACTTCTCTTGCGTGGCCAGATTTGCAGTCGGTGAAGCTAAATCTCGCCAGATCTCGCGTGGATGTCGAGTTCTCAGCTCCGATAACCACGTCTTCACCACGATCTGCCTTCATCCATGGCTGTTAGCAAGCGATTCCTTGCTTTGCGGCTGCTTCTTGCAGTGGAGTCCAGAGCCACGAACAACAGCAGTCCACGGCCTCCTCGAGCGACCAGATCGGGTTTATCTCGCAGTTTCCCAGCAGCTGGTCTCCTCCATATGTCGCTATGAATGGTTTGACTTTGATTCTCCTTTTCATTTCAAAAACTGCACAAGTTCAGGAATTGAAATACTGTTAGCTAGATGGTTAAACAAATTTACGATTAAACAAACATGTTTGCTATTTGTAAATATGCTGGATCCGTTAAAAATCTGTTGATGTATTGATGCTCTGAACGCTTGTTGTTGGTTTGTTGATTCTGTGCACGCTGAAATCGTTGTCGTTTATTGATGATATGCTAACGGATTGAACGGTTGATGGCTGGATGGATTATATGGCTTTCAAATCTTTCCCGGCAACGGAACCAAACTGATGTAAAACAGAATCAGGGGGTGTCTATTCTTTATTGATATTGGATAGTTGATGTACATGGTATGAGTTGTGTACAAAGGCAGAGAATCGGGAGTGAGGAGAGGAGAAAGAGAGAGACAAAGTCCGGCTGGAGAATGAGAGGAAGCCTCCAAAATATCTGGTTTTGGGGTATTTATTTGGAGTCTGCCCTGCCACGTGTCACGTCCTCATTGGTTGTAATTGGATTTCATCTGGATGTGCTCGGATATCCTCCGAATAAGTCGGTGTGGAGGTGGCATAAAGGGCCTCCGGTTCTTGGACCTCTCTTGCGGGTCCTGGTTCATGGTCCGGGGGTCCTTGCCTCATGGGTCCTTGGGCCTTGCCTAGAGGGCCTGATCTCGGGCCTCATACGCCTTTGGGCCCTGCCTCGGTTATTGGTCATTGGGCCTATTCATGGGTTGGGCCTATCTATATCAGAGTTAAAACGTTGTCACCTAATTATCTTTCGCCATCCGCCAACGTGTGGGAAAGTAAGAGTTAAATCCGAATTGGTCTCCTAACCCATTTAAATTCCGCATCGGTCATGAGCCTCCAAGTCCAACGTTTTTGGTTTGCCAACCAATTCATAAGTTAATTCAATGAGTCTAGATCTTTCTCAAAGTTTCGCTTAAAATAAAATCCGAGTTGTAATTCCAAATTCAGGTGAGAATGCCAAATAGACATTAGGCCGGGTTCACACAGCCGGCCCGGCAACTACAACTGGCGATGCTTTAGAAACGCTCGGGGTTCTTGACGTTGGGCCTTTGCTACAATCAATATAATAAAGCCCATTAACAGAAAAACTACGCTATATGTAGACGTGTTGCACCATGATGCTGATCCCATGTTTCTGGGCTCACAAGAACAGGCCCATCGAGCCCAGGGATACACAGTCGTTATTTAGAACACGTGCCAGCCACACGTGTGCAAGGCCACACCAACTTTGCCCGCCCTTTATTTCCCGAGCTTCAAAACCAAGCCCCCGATTCAATTCAATCCTCATTAGTACCTACAATTTCTTGAAGAAAACCCTACCATTAAAATCAAAGAAAGTGAAATGCCACGATGCCAGTAACAGAAGAGCAAAGGCAGAGAGCGGAAGCCAACCGATTAGCTGCTCTAGAGAAGAGAAAAGCTTACACTTCCTCCATCACCACCAACCACCAACAAGAGCAGCAAGAGCAAGATCAAAATCCATGGAGGCTCTTCAAATGCAGAAAATTATCCCCAGAACAAACCCACCCCTCAAAGCCTCCTCCTTTCCGCCAGGTCGTCCCGGAATCCGACACCCTTTTGGCCGGAAAGTTTCGGGCCCGCCTCGAAATCTGCGCTCCCGACAAGTTCTCCATTACTCCAGAGGCAATGAAAGGGTTTGCATATCATGGGGAAGATGAGTGCTTGAGGATGTTAGAAGTCTGCTTGTCTGAGGTAAGTGGGTTTTTCTCTCCAGTTTGGTTTTAGCCTTGTTTGGGTGGTGAGAAAGTGACGGGAACGGGAGCAAGTAAATGGCGGCTTTAGTGAAGCTGTATGTAACTTTTGTTGTTTCCTGGGTGTCTACTTTGATGGTGGAGACTTACATTCATGCTGGTCTCGAGAGAAAAACAATTTACAAAATTTTTGATGAACTATTGTTTTTCTTATTGTACAACCGGAATGGATTGATGGTTTAGTTATTCTAGTGCATTTCTTGTGTTGAATTAGGTGATGTCATCACGCTACACGCAAGTGCACGGAGGTAGAACAGCCTGTGTTTATGAACTTAGAGATTATGATGCAGTTTTGACGTGCTTGAAGAATTACAAGTGCATTGAAATTCAAAAGGTTCCCTTCACCACGCTTAATGTAATCCAGAGACTTTCACATTCTCATGATATGGGTCGATGGGAGCCCTGTAGGCCTGAGCATTTGACTGAAGAAAAGGTTGATGAGTTGACGGGCAAGCTGCCAAAAAAGCTAGTGGATTCACTCTTGCCTTTCCAATTGGAAGGGCTAAGATTTGGGTTGCGAAGGGGTGGGCGGTGTCTCATTGCAGATGAAATGGGTCTTGGGAAGACACTCCAGGTTAATCTTGTTTATCACACTATCTTAGAAATCTTTGTTTTCAGATTTATTTTTGTTGCTCGAATATGGAGCTTCACATTTTTATGTCATTTTGTTGCATGTTTAATACTCGGATACTGTCATTGTGCCATTATGTCTAGTGCCTTATTGCTCGTTAGTCTCAGAGATTGGCTTTTTGGATACATGTGACTATCTATGCATGTTAATCTGTACAGTTAGGGAAATCAAGAGCTCATTGATTCCTGCTCTTGGTAACTGGTAATTGCTTCTGAAGTGTGCGCACCTGATTTTCTTCCAGGCGATTGCTATTGCTGGCTGTTTCATAGATGAAGGTCCCGTCCTTGTTGTTTGCCCAGCTATTTTACGGTTTTCTTGGGCAGAAGAGTTAGAGCGGTGGCTGCCCTTCTGTTTACCCTCTGAGATTCACCTTGGTATGATGTTTACTTCAGATTGATTTGATAAATACAACGTCAAGGCACCAGATTTTTCCTCTCTTTTGATGAAATATAGCCTCCAAGTTTCTTCCTCCTGTGGAAGGCATTGATTTTTGTCCATGGCGCTGACTAATTTCTTGATTCAGTTTTTGGTCATCAAAATAATCCTGCAAATCTGACCAGAAGCCCAAAGGTTGTGGTTATTTCTTATACAATGCTTCAGCATTTGAGAACAAGCATGCTTGAACAAGAATGGGCTCTGATGATAGTTGATGAATCTCACCATGTGCGCTGTTCAAAGAAAAAGTCCGAGCCGAAAGAAGTACCGGTTTTCTCATATTTTTGCAATAGTTTTAACTCAGATTTCGTGTTGTAGTTTTTGTCTGACATATATCCTTGGAGCACTAACCTCTTACTCTTTTTTCACCCAAAAAACTCCTGTCACTCTTAATAGATAAAAGCAGTTCTCGATGTTGCAGCAAGGGTCAAGCGCGTAGTTCTTTTGTCTGGGACACCTTCCTTGTCCAGGTTGTTAAAAGGCTGTATATCACTTTTGGTTGCACTCTTTTTTCTTTTTGCCCTTGAATCTGAATTGCTTCTAAACTGGAAAAGGGTATTCAAACTTTTATTGATGCCTCTAGCTGGTTAACCTTTCTAAGTAATCTATTTGATTTATGTTTGAAATGCTGTCTAATAGACTTCTTAATTTTCCTAGGTGATCATAGGCCGTACGACATTTTTCATCAGATAAATGTGTTATGGTAAGTTATGTTGACATCTTTAGATTTCCACTTGTTATTGTTCTCAAGGTCATACCATGTTCTTGACAATGCTTCTCTGATATAGGCCTGGCTTACTGGGACAAGACAAGTATGAATTTGCAAAATCTTACTGTGCTGCCAGATATGTCCGGACTTCAGAAGGGAAATGTTTCCAGGTACTCCTCGGAGTGGCATCACGGAACCCTAGGACTTATTTGAAGTGTTTAGACTTTCCCTACTTTCTTGTTTTAGCCGGTAATTAGCATATGGTTCCATGTTGTTTCTTTCTGGTTAGCCATTGATTAAAAAAATAAGGATGATGTGGAAGTCCATGTATTTCATTCGCAAACTTTTGCAATTACTTGACTGCCAAAATTGAGGCTTTTGAAATTAAAACTGGGTTCTCATTGCAGGATTTCTCTAGGGGTGTTCGCTTGGAGGAGTTGAACGTGTTATTGAGGCAGACTGTCATGGTATGCTATTGTCCTGATATGCTTAATTGAAGAGAGTGCCTATTCATAGGCCAATTAATAGGTTGTTGTGTGGTTAATAGTGGTCCAAGCATTACATCTTCCTTCTCAATCGAAGCAGAATGGAAAAACATAGCTTGTATTGTATAGACCTTTGCTATGGTGGTCTTTATAGTACTCTTTTCGAAGGGACTTTCCATTTTGCTAATGTAATGATTCTTAGTTATTTAATGAGTGCACATTGTTACTATAGAATATCGTGACCGTTAAGAGAGTACCTGTGAGCGATTTTTGGGATTTTGGTAAATGGCTGCTGTAAATGCTCTTCTTGTTGTATGTTCTAATTCTGTTTTCCTTGTTTAAACATGATACAATTGACTGTCCTTCATATGCATTGCCTAATGTACCCCTATACACCTTGTAATGAACTGCTTGTCTATTGAAACTTTGAATTTTATTTTCATAATTGAACTTCTTTTGATGTCACTATAATTTACAGATGTGTAGTTATTGTTGTAGATAAGACGCTTGAAGGAGCATGTCCTAAAGCAGTTACCACCAAAACGTCGTCAAATTATAAGACTACTGCTGAAGAAATCAGATATAATATCTGCAAAATCAGCCATGCGATTGGCCAATGGTAATGCTTCTGGAGGCAATGCTGTTGAAGCTTCAAATCCGGAGAATTTTTTGGAACCAGATGGTAATAAGCATATAGTTGCATAATGTTTTATCTCTATTATCTTTCTGAGAAGTTACTGGATAAAATTATTGTATTTCACTTTCAAAATTATCAATGACCTCTTGAAATCAAAGTAATTGATGCCAATGATTTTACCATAATGATTGGTTAAAGCTATTCTGTTGATGATAAAAGGCTGAAAGCATCCACCTTTCTGAGAGCTGATCTTTATTGAAAGTAGAGAGATTCATCATAAATGCCTATTTGTTGATATTTGGAAACCCATATTTCTTGTAGTTTGAATCTTTTCCTTCTATTTTGAATAAATACAGATCAAATGCTTTTTCTGAAAAGTAGGGTGACGTTGAATTACCCATACATGACCTATGGTTTGATGCACATGCTTGGCATGCTTTTTACTTCCAATTTCCTCCTCTTGCAGATAGTAGTGATTGTTGCACATCAAGGCAACTCTCCAACCAAGAGCTTGGTATTGCAAAACTACATGGGTTTCGTGAGTGGCTTTCCATCCATCCAGTCATTTTGGAACCAGATGGAGAAGAAGAATTGGATGTAAATCCCAGTTCTCAGAAGATGATAATCTTTGCCCATCACCATAAAGTTCTTGATGGCGTGCAGGTTAGACGCATTCACCATATGTGCTCATTTTTTCTGGCCATCTACTATGCCCTGCAAGGAATGAGTCACACAATCTTGAATATTAATCTTTAGTGATAATAAGATACAGCAGAATGGAGACAATACCTGATGCAATAATGCTTGTTTGATTTGCATGCCAATTTAATCCACCCTTAATCATTAAGGGTAACAGCAATTTAAGATATTTTGCAATTTGTTTCCGCAAAGAATTGGATAGTGGAAAGCAGTTGGATGAGAACAAAGTTAACCTACTGTTATTCACAAACTAGATTGACTTTTAATTATTCAAACTTTATACGTATCTACAGCATTGCTCTATTATCAACTGCCAGTATTTTTCTTGGTTATCGCAGCAGGGGCTTTCTCTTTTCATACTAACTTTTATGACCTCCTTGGCTTCTGTTTGGCCATAAAAATGATTATAGTGCTATGTTAATATTATTTCTTGTTGGTTCTAATTTGAGATTTGTTACTTTGAATCATTCAGGAGTTCATATGTGAGAAAGGAGTTGGTTTTGTCCGCATTGATGGAACCACACTTGCCAGAGATAGGCAAATAGCTGTACAATCATTCCAATCATCGGATAAGGTTTGTATCATTATTTTTTTCGGCAACTTGATTTATTTGGTTGGTTTGCAACAATGTTTGGTCCATATCTCTCCATTCACCTATGGTAACTTTTCCCAATTTTGGTTTTCTTATCATGTTTGATTACTTTAACGGATCGAATCCCACTTTATTATCGTTGATTGTGCTCACTGTAGACTTCTGTTTTAGTTATTATTATTTCACTTTCTGCGAGAACATTGTAAACATTTATCCTAAAGTTTGATGTGTAATTTTCTAGAAGTCAGTTTTTGTTCCCCCCTAAACTTGAGCATTCAAACAAAAGTCTGACTACTTGTATGGAAAAGAATAAAAATAATTTCTCTTTACTGGAGAAGCTTCCAGTGGGTCAGTTCCTTCATTTCTATATTCTCTATTTTTATTCATCTCCACATATAAGCATACAAATAAATATATTCGGTGCAGCATATTGTTTCATACTGAAAGTGTAGCCCCTAATTGACTATGTTTGTCTGGCAGGTCAAGATTGCCATTATTGGTATAACAGCTGGAGGGGTGGGGCTTGACTTCTCCTCAGCAAGAAATGTTGTGTTCCTGGAGCTGCCTCAGTCCCCATCACTGATGCTTCAGGTCTGATGTTTTTATAGTTTCTTCTTCTGGTGTGTATTTTTGTCTAACGTTATTGGTGTACTGATTTTGGTGGTCAAACCCTTTGTACTGTTGTATTTATAATTTGATTATCAGTTTCCCTGTATACCGAGGCTTTGGCAATTTTGAAACTATTGAATGATGGAAAATTGACGTTCAATGTAATTTTTCGTTACTTTTTACCCATTTAATTATCAGTTGTAAGTAGGGATACCTGTGGGCTCATCTCATGTCTAATTTGTGATGGCAATTCTAAGAACCATCTAATGTGGTAGTTGTTATCCATCTTATCTTATCTTATTGAATATCTTTCAGTTTGTTTTTGTCCAGTTATATCTTAATGTAGTTCTATACCTATGGCTTGTTAATGAGTGATATAGGTTATCATTATTAAGGAGTTGGGATATGCAATGTGTGTGCATGCTACATATCCTTCTTGTTTTCCATTTTGAAGTCTTTGCTGCTCTTATGCCTTTGAATTGAATTTTGAAAGGCCGAGGATCGAGCACATAGAAGAGGGCAAACAAATGCAGTTAACATATATATCTTCTGTGCAAAGGTTTGCATTTTTCTGGAAAGTTCTTCTAAATTTTCCTAGGTTAGCCTCTTCTCTCATATTATGTTTCTGTTGGACACATCACAGGACACCATTGATGAAGGGCATTGGCAAACGTTGAATAAATGTCTACATCGTGTTTCATCTACTACAAATGGAAAATATGATGCAGTTTCAGAAATAGCGGTAATTTTTCTTAACCTCTTATCCATCGGGATAGTAAGGTAAGGGGAGGGCTACCGCTCAGTTTTAGCCCTGAGAGAGGATCCAAAAAGTTATTGGAATGTAGTTTATTTGCCAGTGTTTGCAATATAAGATGCTTATATTCTCTGCTTGAGTGAACTTGGGGTACTTTTTTGGTCTGTGGCAGAGTAGGCTGGTAATGCTTCTCTTGTCATCAGGTTTCAATAGCCTTCTAGCCTTAATTCTGTATTATAGTGGGGTACTCAATTGTGAAATGAAAAATTTAGGAAGTGCTTTTCTTTTGTTGCTGTTGCATTTATTCATTTGAGTTGGTGCTGCTTGTGGTTTGTCATTGTCATATGACATTGAACTTTCTCCTGGCTTGGCAGGTTGAAGGCATTTCTTATCTAGAAACCTTTGGTCGAATGAAGAGAAAATCTGAGGATCTAGTTTCAAAGGGAGACCTATGCGGTGAGCTCCCTACTGTTGAAATTGTTAAGTTGCAAGAATCTGGCTTAGAACTGGATTCACAGTCCTTTGAAGGAAAGCATGAGGAAACTGCTGGAAGGTCTATCGAGGGATCAAGACTTACTGGTGGCAGAATTCCAGCAGATGATCAGCCTGGTATCTTTTTTGATCAAGGAGCTGGCAAAGCTTTAGTGGCAGATGAAAACCAAGCAGGGGATGTTTCTAAATCTGAAACTAGTCAGAGCACTATCTCATCTTCTAATTTGGATGAGGGAAATGGAGCCAAGGTTCAATTGGAAAAGGTGCACCTTGAATGAGTTTTGGCCTCACAGTCAGATATAAATATTTACCGTTCTGTTAAATTAATGTGTGGGGAATTGTTTCATCTGTTTGATAATGCAGGAAAATAAAATTTCTCTAGAAACAACAGGAGAAGATGGACTTATTCAACTAAGTGGTGATGAATATCTCTCTGAACAAGTTTATTCTCTTCGCTTTGAGGTATGATACTGGATATGGCTGTGGAGAACATGTTTTCTGGTTGAGTTTTCGTTTCTTTATCGTCTTAGTGTGTAATTTAAGTAGGAACTACCGCAGATAGAAAAAAGGTTTAGCGAGCTACACTGTTTTTCTTCATTTTTTCTTCCTGCATTGATTTTGCTTTGAGGTTGACAGATTAAGTGATGAATCTCAAATTGTGGTTGTTTCAGAGCTGTTGGATTAAAGCTACATTTTACATCATAATTAAGGAATCAGAGCTCTGTAGCTTACTGGTCCTCAAGTTTGTGCATGTTGTATTGTTTAAGGATTTTGTTTCTTCTGGAAAAAAACTAGCTTTTTACTGGTAGTTGCAATGGCATTTATTCTTCACTTGCATTTTAGGGGTCCAGGACCCATCAGATTGGTTTTTAGAGGTGAAGTAAGTAGCACAGAAGTATCTGGAGGAGAAGATATGAAGTCATTGTAATGGGAATTGATTTAAATGTTTGGCCTTTTCTTTGTTCAGGTGAGTAAATATACCGAGAGGGTTCACCTCTATTCTTGTTCTCTGGGGACAGAATCAAGACCACAGCCTCTATATGTGAATTTCCGCCTGGAGGAACTCGAGTCACTGGGTTCACCTGCAGGCAATGATAGCAAGGAAGTAGCTTCCAAATTTCTCAATGACAACCCTGCTTATAGGGCCGCTCTCCTTGCATTTCTCCATGAATGGAATTCTCTAAGGCCCGTTGATAAAAGGAAGCTACGTGAAAAAACTTTGCAGCTTCCTCTGAGTGTTGAGTTATGCTGCTTGAATGAAAGTGTTAATCACAATAGCAGGGTAGGCCTGCATGAGCTAGTACCCCGCATCTGTGAATATGATAAACATTCTCGTTGCTCATTGTTATATATACTGAATGTTTATGAATCATTCCTTTTCAGGCGTTGCATAGTGTATGATGAACAGGATAGTTTTGGTAACAATTTTTCATGTCTTCATGATAGGGGGTGCTGAAGAATGGAAGCAAGCGACGCACTACTCCTCTCTATGAGATTAGCCATCCTTTGCCATCAAATGCTGTTCTGAAAATGGTGCACCTATCCTTTGGTCATGGCAAAAAAGAGAAGCAATTTGCTCAGGGTTGGACCCTACTGGACGAGCCACTTTGTAAACTCTGCCAAACACCGTGCATGTAATTCCGGATTGATGAATCTCTTGCTGTTATGTCTCTTTATTTATTAATTCATATTGTCTTCATTGCTTCACTTTGCTTGTTTCTACTTATTTTCTGTTTATTGTCCTTTTGCACATTCTTCTTACCTTGCTACTTTTAATTTTATATATTTTAAAATTCAGGGGAAAAAATGCCAAGATGCCTGAATATTTTGAGGATCTCTTCTGCAGCCTTGACTGCTATGAAGAATATCGCATAAGAACTAGTAGCAGATTCCTTCGACAGGTGCTCACACTAACATCACAATATTATCAAGCTGAGGAGCTTCTTTAACGATCATTCTCTGTCTTTTTTGTTAACTAACTTCTGTGCAAGGGTGGTAGGACAAGTTTTTTTTTGATACTGGTCGATGAATGATTTTTATTCTCATATTATGTTCAACTGAAAGATTTACATACAGTATGTCAAGGTGCTCTTCTTGTTCTCTTATTCATTAGATGTTATTCACTCCAATGTGCTTCAAATACTAATGTCTGTGAGATCTTTAGGAACTTTTTCAACTAGAGCACGGGATCTGCAGAAATTGCCAATTGGACTGCCATGCACTCGTGAAGACCATAAAACCCTTATCATTGGATAGACGAAGAGAATATGTTAAGAAAGTTGCACCAAATGTGGCGAGTAGGGCCAAATTGTAAGCCAAATATAAATCTTTTTGTGCTTTTCATTGCCATTGACAATTGCCTCAGTGAAGTGGTCATTGTAGCTAAATAATTGGCTTATGTTCAGAAGGAGCTTGACCTTTAAATGTTGCAGGTTGATCTGATTCAATTAAACTTCATGAGGGATGTGATAGGTTGTTGTGAAATATATTTTCTTGTTGATTTTCATGATTCATGCCCTGCATTATATTCCAAATGGAAACTGTTCAGACTTCTGAAACTGGTACAATTTATTGTTTGATGTTTTCAGGCTTGATAAGCTTGTCACTGATCCATCAGAGGGTAATGCATGGCATGCAGACCACATTATTCCTGTCTATCGTGGCGGAGGTATGATGATACTTCTTTACTATCTTTGTTGAAGGATTTATTGTCTCAAATAGCCTCTTGATTGTGTTGCCTACAGCGTTTTGGCACTTGTTTGTTAGCCTGTCCCATGCCTTTGTTTCAAACGTTACACTGAGGTCGGTGTTTGCCACCTATTAATGGGTTAAAGTAGAATAGGTTGCTGCTGTTAGGCTCACTGGCATACTATGCAGTACAACTTTCCTGGCAGATATATCTCATGTGAAAACATATAAAGATCATGGATGATGAGAAAAATAAAAACAAAAAAAATTGATTGATACTCAGTTCTAAGATGCGCTAATGTTTGGTCATCACACGTGCTGTTTGTTGCGGCTATATGTTCCATGAGATTGCTATGTCTTGGCTTCTCAGGTTAACATTTAGTAGTACCATTTTTGTCTAATGCCAATGCATGTTTCCTGTATATTATGGTATATTTTTGAAAATATGTTTAGCTCATATGTAACTACTGTGATAGTCGTTGAGTTAAAAATTCTAGCACAGTGGCAATGGACGATCATGATGTTATTATGAGTGGCAGTCCTGTAGCAGCCACTGCTCCTGCCCTCCTTGATCTTGTTGTCGCTAGTTTTCTGTTTTTATGCAACATCAAGTGCACTCTTTCACCTTTCCACTACCTGCTCAGATAATATTTACCTGTTGCTGTTAGACCTCACATTTATATTAAAATTTCTGTAGGTGAATGCAGACTAGAAAATATGAGGACTCTTTGTGTAGCATGCCATTCTGATGTTACTGCGGCACAACGCTCAGAAAGACGCTTGGCAAGGGCTAGGGCTAGGAAGCAGCTTGAAGTCATCATAAATGACCTCAAATATGGGCATTTTGTGGAAGAGGCTGAAAATAAGGTAAGCCCCCAGTAGTGCTGTTGCCTGGGATAGGACTGCTATCATATGTTTGCTTCCTTACCTAGACCATTATGCGTCCTTGATAAGTGATCTCAGAGACTTCCTTTGTTTCCATCTTTAACCAATATATTTTGCTTGACTCTTCATTGTGTTTTTCACTTATGTGTTATGTCACCCTGCACTATTCAACGCCAGGTTCAAGGTCATTCTCAGATGCCAGAAGAGTCAATTGAGGACGAACTTCTGGTCAAGGTTCCTGGCAGTGCCTATTCTAGTGCCAAAGACTCTTTTCCTGCAAGTTAAGACGTGGAGAATGAAATGCACACCAAGTACCTACCGCATATCACATTCATATACACCGCTTCAATTAATCACATGCTGTTGTATAATTGTTTAACGCCTATGTTCCAATGATCAAATATGTAGCATTAACTTTCTGAAAATCAAGGTAGGTTTATAGATACTGGAAGGGCAATTCCTTTTGCTTGAACTGGAAGTGTTAGGTTTTTGTTTCTAGGATGAATTTGTAAAATCACAGGTTCAACAACTATAGTGCTTGTTTTGTAGAAAATCAATTCAAAGCGCAGTAATGAATGTCCAGTATTCTGTTACGATCGATTCGTAACAAGAACAAGAACCGAAAGAAATGAAAGGGAAGACATAAAAGAAAGTAAAATCTTGAGCTCCAATCTGAGTCTCAAGCCAAATTGTTTTAACCGTTCCAGTGAATGAATGACCATTAAAGTTTCCCTTGCTAACTGGCTTATAACCCCAATTCGCTCTTTTGTACAAGACAGTAAACGACTAAACATACACTATCAACTACTGACATGTCACACATGCTACTAATGAGATACGTCACTTGTACACACAAAAATAGTGTCGTATCATATTCCTTCGGTCCATCCTCATTATCATGTTAACAGTACCATCGGTTGCTAGCTGCACATTATCTTTTCCTCGCTCGTTAAATCTATTCCTAGTTCGACACATCTTCCTTCATTTTAAGCTCATAAAACTGAGGCGCATCCACTAGATGAGGAAACAAAGAACATCAGGAATTAATCAAAAAACATGGAGAGCAAAATTATGCCTCTGGCCATGATGAAGAAGGGCAGTTTTCCTAAGAGAATTGGGTAGAATACGATCGTTGATGGAACATACGACATAGTTGAATTGGAAAAGCTACCAATGCAAGTTCGCATTTGGGTACTTATTCTAAGCATGGCAGCTGTAAAGAATAAAGACTGTTCTCTTTCACAGTAATTTTTTCATGGTTGTAGTAACTTTGTTTAAGTGGGGAAATTTAGTTACAGCACAAGTCTGAGGCATTCACCAGAAATAACTTGGTGCTCTCGGAACATCAGGATCACTTTTTCCCCTTCCCATCTTTTAATATATAGAACGTCGCAGTATACAATATCTCATCATATATTGACAATGAACTAACTACAATTTAAAACCTTGTGCATCATGCATATCATCAACTCCAACAAATGCGACTTCAACAAACCTTCCCATGTGCTTTCCAGAATGATACAACGAAACTTATTATCTTGAAGCTGCCTTCCAGCATCAGGCTCTTATTTCTTCAACCACAACTCGAGTGCAATAAGTTAGAAGCCACATAGACCAATTTCCTAATTCTCTGTTTTTTCCGGTAGTTTGTAGTCTCTGCAAACCATTCTGATCCACTAGGTGACAACTAGTACGGTTAATTCGATGGGATATTTCTTACCCAAAATCTGTGGAGGAAAGCATATTATATGCCAAAAAGACCAGTCCTTACTCTTGTGGGAAGCAAAGCAAAATATATGCCAAAAAGAATGGTACCGCAGAGATCAAACTTCAGCAACCACGTTGGTGAGCTCTGCTGAAAAGAACTGCTCAGCCCTGTCTATGAAGCGGCTAGGGAACCTACAGTGCAACATTGTAGAAGCTTCAGACGCAACAACGTTCTGTTTCGAAGCCATTTCTTCACTCGTTTTTGTAATTTTCAAATCTCTTTGGCTTCTAGACTTGATGCCCCTGATGCTTCCCACAGCACCACCTCTTCCTGTGAAAATGCGAGTGCTTTTGGCAGTGGAGCGATTTGATTTCAGGGAAGTCTCTCCTTGATATTTCCTTAGTTCAGAACTTGGTTGGTTTTCACAGAAATCTTCACTTGACAAGTTTTCCTGAGCTCCATTCAAGCGAGCCACTGGTGACACAGTTCTGCAAGATCTTAACAAAGAAAGTAGCATGTCCATACTCAACTCTTGCTGAACTACGGCTTTATTCTGCTCACACCCATAGCAAGCTGCAACCAGTGTGCCAGCTAAAACTGGCATCAATTCGGGATCACTAAAGAACCCAAATGGAAGATCACATACCTGTAGAAAGCTAAACAATTAGATTCACCAATAGCATTGCTAAGAAGGTTACTTATAGCAGTTTTGGCTGACCTTGTGAAGTATGGTAGGACTTTTTCCCCACCGAAGAACAGCTTGATTTTCTGAGTGGAACAACGCAAAATACCCAAGAAGCAGAAGAGATTCGAGCAGAAGCAATCCGATCTGAGACAGGTTGCACAAGTTGCATCAGTTTAGCTTACCACAGATGATTTGCAAAACTTGCTTTCTTTCGTAGTTATAAATGAACATAAAATTCCGATTTCATATCTGATTTCCTACTAGTTTCGTCATGATAGTTTGCTTTGGGTTGGCTTGGCATAAGTCACATTTACAATTAAATCTCTTCTTCATTCTCATTCTTCAATATGATTTCATATGAAAATTATTGAGATGCATGCACGTCGCATCCATTTGACATCATTCAGTTTGCAAGGTAATTATCAAAGCATGGTTAAGAAGGTAATAAGCCCTTAGTAAGTGAATCATCTAGGTTTGACGACAGTTATGAGAAGCTCTGTTCAATCAACATCAACATTCTCTTTCAATACACAATATACAGCAATCTGCTGCAACGTAAACCAAGGCCCAGCTTACAAAGGGATCATATGCATTTGAAAATAATTGGCATAAAAAAATTACCTGGTCACTAGCCATTCTCCATTTGCTTGTGCAATGAGAAAGAAGAAAACTCATTAGATGGAAAAATTCCATTTTCAGATCTGGCCTAGCCTGTAAACAATTCCAGGATATCAGTTTTAGTGATCCACCTATATAAATCATCTATCAATCAAAAGAATCTCCCTCATCTTGTGAGAGTGATGAGACATTCAAAGGAAACTTAGAAACTGGATCTCACCTATTCTTAGCTTTTTAGGCTTTAAAGGATCCAGAATTGACCCACAAAGAGTCTATCAATCTAAATAATGATTTCATATTCTAAAAATGCAAGATTTTTCATTCAAAATCTTGTTCGTAAGGGAAATTAGCTTACAAGCATTCTCTGGATAAATGTAATATCCAAACGAGCCAAATTGTTCAAAACCTTCAGCACACCAGTGGCCACCTCTTCGAAATTAGATGGAAGAACATATGTTCCCTAAATCAGAAAAAGAAGACTAATTATAAGTAGAACACATAAACTACAAACCATTACAGATTTGTTACTGTTAACCAGTTACCTGTTCAGAGGACAGTTTGTTGTTTGCTTGCAACAGCACAGCTGTCAACAAAGATGGAAGACTAACCAGTCCAGTTTCAGAAATGGCAGAGAGAAGAAATGCCACTGGTTGCTTTCCTCCAATTGTTTCAATATTCTTCTGTGCTGGAACGGCATCGACCAAATCTTTCTCATCCTTCTTCTCAATCAGTATTTTCTGGGAATCATCATGGATGGGTATCATGTCCCTGTTGCTATTATCTAGCTCAATTATGCTACAACCATACTTTGTTTCGCCATCTCTGGGAACTGACTCGTCATTATTATTCACTCCACATGGTTCATCAGATGGTTTATCTTCTGATGTAGGGAGAGGTGAAACTGTGCTACCATCCAATACAGATACTGGTCTGTGATCTTCGGATGTCATATTAAGAGAAGAATCTCCAGGATAAGCAGTCTCTACAAGATTGGCTTCCTGAATTTGAAATCCTATCTCTGTCTTAATCGGAGAAGAGTCCCAGTCAATGGAACTCTTAGTTTCAGGTCTGTGAGTTAAAACAACTAACAGATGTAAACTTAGGAGAATTGAAGAAGGAAATGGCGATCCTTCCGCCTGTGGCCTGTCATAGAGAGCAAAAAGATCCCTAAGCCGGTGAATAACTTGGTATGCAATCAATAGCTCCACCAAGCCATCCCGCATTTGTAGTTCTCTTTCATCAGAACTAGTATGACCAACAACAGTTGCAACGGTCCATAAGCAATTATCCAGTACTTCGGAGATTGATTCAGAGTTTTCAACCAATGTTTTGCTTGATGGTGTATTGTTGCTCCCAGAGACAGTCAAAGATGCAGCATTCTTAATGTAGTTCTCAAGAGCTGCAGACAACATGGGGATGATTGGGGGCAAAAGGTTCTGGGCAAGAAAGTAACTCCTATTGGCAGGTGCAGACAGGACCACCCTCAACAGTTTTAGAAGGTGTATTGTCACCTGGCAAGCTTCAGGTTTTGATGTATGAGAGGCAGGGAGCGCAGAAGCAATAAAATCAAGCAGACCAGCTTGCCGAGAAGCCTGCAGCTCAGGGTCCTTTCCTTCCAAAAACTGATTCAGAAAGAAAAGAGAAGCTCACAAATCAGAAATCAGTGTTGCAGAGGAGTACAAGTCTCCATCACCATTAGCAGGTTATTAATATATCATTACTCCAAAGACAGACAATGGATTACAAAGGTGATGGAGTAAGACGAAGTCAAAGTTAGAAAGCTTTATCCAGGAGTTCTGGAGTAACCTATTTTGCCTTCATGCTAATAAAAATGAAAAAGAGTAAAGGTACCTTAATCATTTCAGCAGTTATTAGGCCAATACTTGCAGCTCCTTCCTTTCTTGCTTGTCGAAGTCTTTGCAGCTCTTGAAGCCACCTTCCAACCTTCATTCGTGCCATCCCCACTGCTGTTCTATAACTAATGCCAGTATTTTCAGAACTGGCTGAAGGCTCTGAAAAATCAAATTTCAAAGCCATAAGTCTCTGCCGAATTTTTTTTATCCGTCGTTTCATTGAGTGCTGCAATGTGACATTTCCTGAAGCAGGAGCAGGAGTTCCTGTGCCTGCAATGCTGTTTTCCTGATAATCATCACCACTGTTGGTTGGGGTAGTCCTTCCTTGACCCTCCTTGTTCCCAGACCGACGTAGTAAAGGTGAAGACTGGTCCCTGAAATCCATGGAAGCTCTCTCTCTTATTTGCTCTAGGTAAAACTTGCGGCGCTGTTCGCTCTCCCGGAGTCTCTCTGCTAATTTTTGTGCCAAAAGTTCAGCTTCCTCTTGCTGGGCTTTGGCTCTTTCTTCCCGTCTACGAAGCTGTTCAATTGCCCTAGCTTCACGCGCCGCACTTGAGGCTTTGCGTTCCTCCTCTCTTCTAACTTGTGCCTCCTCCTTTTTCCGTTGTGTCTCAGCAAGACGCTGCAACTTTTCAGCTTCAATAAGTTTTCTCCTTTCTAAAACAGCTTCCTCCCTAGCCATATCCTCTTTTTGTTTTGTTTTTATCACTTGAAGTTTTTCAGCTCTTCTCAACTCTGAATCATGATGTTTCTGCCGTAACATGAGCTTCTTATTTTCTTCATTCAAGGAAGTAATGAAACGGACTTCATTAACTTTACTGCTTTCATCTCCAGCTCTCCTTACAACTTGAGCTAGAAAAGCCTCATGCCGAGATTCACTACGCTGGTGTCGAGCGTACATACCCTCTCTTAGCTTCATGGTGCGTACAGCTTGCCATTCGTTAACACGGTTTAATTTTTCAGAGGTTCGCTGAAGTTTTTGCACTCTCTCATTTTCCAAATCGCTTCTTATTCTAAGAGCTCGTGCATGTTTCTCTTCTGCTTCCTTTTTCAAATCCAAAGCAGTTTTCTTCTTCTTCTCAGGAGACATTAATTTATCATGTAAAATGCGTGCACGCTCAGCACTCTTTCTGCTCATGCCTGGTGAATGTGAGATTCGGGAAGAGACACGGAAAGGAGATGAAAGAATGTCCTCCCAGTTCCTCTTCTCCTTCCATGCATCCATAGACTTCCATGAAGTAGAATGTCTCTTTTCCTTGTCTTTGTCGGAAAGATGAATTTGCCTATGAAGGTGATCTGCAGGTTTGGAATTTTTTTCCATTGTAGTTTCTGTCCATGTTTTATCTTTCCTACGAGGCAGCTTCTCTGCCTCAGATTCTCTTCTACTTTTCCCAGATCCAGAGGCGGCAGAATTATCAGAGGATTGTTGCCTAGACAAATATGTATTGGATGAGGTTAAACTGTGTCGAGTATCCTGACCGGGTTGTACAATGCTCATTTTACTGGTTCTACCTGAATCAACACTCCGCTTATTGCAGATATCTGACTCTCCACTCTGTTTTCTTGGCCTTGGGATTGAATTAGAAACATTAGGTATGGAATCACTTTTCCCTGTTAACTTATTCAGACACTGGAGTCCCATGGATTTTGCACTGTTAGCTGCAAGCATGTTAGCTCTCTCTTGCTGAATTTTCTGGAAAGCCTCTAAGGATGAAGATAGTATCTCAGCTCTGTGTGGTGAGGTTGTCATGCGTCGAACCTGTACTGAGCAGAAAACTTACAAATCGTTATCATATAAGAGAGCTAGGTCAATGAACATACACTCGAGGACCCAAAATTATGATGAATTCATATGCCCTTACAAGGGCCACCACTTCATTCCTGAATCAACTACAAGCACCGAAAATGACAGCTAAGCCCTTAAACAGGTAAATATATAATTACATACATCTTCCACAACAACTCAAGAAAATGATTGAAAACCACCAATGAATTTATTAATATTATTCAAGAATTACCTATCCAAAAATGACTGATACTGTGATCATCTGTTATCAATTTCCATCTCTCTTTCCTTCCCCGCTAGGAATCTTCTTCACGTAAATTAATAAATCACCGTTTATAGTTTTACACAAATAAATGGCGTTTGTAGCATGTTGACAAGTGATCATAGATCCAGCTTGAACATTTAAGATAAAACTGGAAAATTCATAAGAAAAGCATTAAATCAGTTACCTCCCAAGAGAGGGCATGTGGCCTGCGATGATCAGACTTCAAAACGACAGGTGCCCCATCAATTGATTGAGAAGGGGACCTTTTCACCTTCTCAAAGCCCTGTACTCTAGTGGTTAGTTCCTTAAAATCAGATGCAGCCTCTTCAAGGACAAGGATAGCCTCCTTCATCTGCTCCAAATCACATTCTAGTTCACAAAGAAGATACAATTCATCTACAGCCCTGTTGAGGTTCTCAAATAGAAAGCACCAAAGTCGTTCCCTGAATCTTTCTTTGCTTTCGCTTGCATCCCCTTCTCCAAACGAACCCACACTCTGAACTTTTAGAAGTTCATCAGACATTGTCCCATCAAGTAAATTCCCACATTTCTGTACAGAAACTATCACTGTTGGTTCTCCTGAATTTTCAGGTCCACCCTTTTCAGGTTCAGGAGGCTCATTATTCTGAGTAACTGCAGGTGTGCTCAAATCCCTATTTGTAACAAGTTTTTCAGAAGATCGTGACTCGTTTACCTTCGGTATAACAGGCAAATGAGGTTTAAGCAATATCCCAGACTCTCTGGAAACATCAGGAACACTCTTTTCAGGTAGAAGTAATTCACCCTCTGGGGGCATCACCAATGTGTCCAAGTCTGTGTCTGTAATCAAAACTTTAGAAGATTCTGGCTCTATCTCTTTTGGAACTTCAGGTTCAATCACTTCGGGAAAAGATGATTCAGAATCCTGCTTACTCACTTCTGCGTCCCTGTTTGTACGTGATACTTCAAAACTTGTTGGGTCATTTACGCCAAGCATGACACAATGAACCTGAGAATTGACCACTATCCCATCCTCACCAGATTTATGGCTGGAAATCAAAGACTCGTCTTCAATTTGATTAAAGTTATTGCTGTGTAATTCCGTGCAGTTTGGAACATCATTGGAGTCAATCATTTTTACTTTCATAACTGAAACATCCTCCCCACAAGAAGACAATTTGCTCAGCTCTTTACATTTCTCTTCAATTCTGTCTTTCTTACTAGTCAATGGAATAGTTTGATCATGACAAATCCCTCCATCTACACATGTTGCTGCCAATTTATTTATTTGGAGGTTGGTAGAAGAATTCTCAGAATTCCTTCCCAGAAAATTCCTCTCTCGATCGTCAACAAGCTTGCTACCACCTTGAGAATTATCATGATGGCGTACCAAAACATCATCCTCTAGGTCACCCCACTTGATTTTGGGAACTCCATCAGTTATGTCCTTCTGTAGTAGTTTTTGAGCATTGCTAACAGTAGAATCAGCAACAAACAATTGTGACAACTTGGGACAACCACCGACGGGGCTATCTTCTTTAACCACAGACTTGTCAAGGCTGAGCACAGTGTTTTCAACTTCATTTACACTGCTAGTGGACGGGGCAGCATTACCAAAGCCGAGTATTGAAATATTTGGCCCTCCCTTTGCATTAGCAGGTTTGCGTTTTGCATGAAGATACCCACTTTTTTCACTTCGCTGATAAGCTGAGCCAGTCCTTCCAGAAAATCTCCCAGCCCAATTCTGCAGAGAAAATTTTGCGCCACTCCTGTGTTTCTGGAAGAGGAAAAAATAAAACTTAAGGCAAGCCACTAAGAGTAAAACAAACTGCACTCAAATGGTACTGTGATTGTCTAAAGGTCACAAGTTGAGTCCCAGTTGCAGTCTTGGAACAAATAGAACAAGCTGCATTCTCAGGATACATTACATAAACAATAGACAGCTCCCAAATCAGTATGATATAACTTCAACCGCAGTAATTGAGGCACTTAAAAGATAATGACAAGAACTTTGCTTCCACTGAAACAGCATATGAAAAGCATAACTGCAGTGGCAAGAGGCAACTTATCTGTGCCTCAGTCTCCAGTGTTCCATGTCATAAAGGAAAACTGAATGAGAAAGAGGATCAAGTCCTTATTCCAATCAGTAATGAGATAATCAAAACTGATTTAAACTCCACAGTGGAACTCCATTCAGTTATAAAGCAAAAGAGATAAGAACCCAGAACTTCTAGTTCCTATCTTCGGCTATCTTATTGAATAAACGGATACTAAACGTAATCTAGTAGCTAAAGACCGAAATCTAGTAGCTAAAAACCGAATAATAGAACATTAAGGAATGGGTATCAATGCAGAAGTACCACCTTTTTCACTTCAAGCCATCCTGAGCCCTGATCATCCACCGCCTCACCATTGTTCTCCATCAAAAATCAGCGAAGAATGTGCCACGCGTAAGGAAATCATAAATAACTTACAACAGAGGGACAACTAGATTCCTCATTTGTAAACTAAAGAACTTTTACAAGCCAAAATTTACAAAATATTTACACAGTAAGAAGCACTAGATTTCTCTATTGGTACAACAAGATAGAAACTTGACTAATGGTACACGATCAGAAGGAAGAAAATTGAAATGGGTAATCATTGAAACAGATTATCAACGACTCCACGCAAAGGTAGTCAAAGAAAAGTTAAACTGTGTGGTTTTAATCCCAAAGGAGTAGGTAAAAAGGAAAAGTTCTTCCACAAATTAAGGGAAATGACAGCTCAGAGTGAGCTAAAGATACGGTTTTGCAGATAAATTGAGCTTTAGAATGTGATAAACTTTGACAGAAACATTGTTAAGGGTTTGGGAGATGGAGGATTTTTAGGGTTTTGAAAGAGAGATAGAGATGTGAATTTTTTGAGGAAGAGGAAGGAGGGAACAGAACAGAGCACTGTAAGCTTTTATAGTGGTTAAAGCTAAAGGCAGGAAGATGGTAATTATGCAGCTTTACTAAACTATCCTTGACTTTTATATCAATGGTGTTAGATTAAGTAAATTTTATTGTGGGTGCTCTGCAATAATTATGAGCACTGAACCATATTTTTATCCGTTCAAAAAAGAAAGAATTTTTATTTGCACGAAGTATCTTCAAGGATTTTTTCCAAAAATTTATTTATTTCTAATTTTAAAAATCTAATAATAATAAAATTATTATTTATTATTATTGTGGAGTCTCGAGGATTATTCCCTTTTTTTCACCTGACATTACTAATATCGCCTCTCATGGTGGGCAAGATATAAATCCTTTTTTCCATTTTCCTCACCATCCCAAAAAAATGTAATAATAGCGACAGGGAGAGTTGTCAAGTTGGACAAATACTTGTCGTATCATTCTCGATGTTTCTTTGTTTGGAAATAGAAAAACAGTTAGGTTGGTGAGTTTCGTAGTAACATGAAGATTTTCTTCTTTTTCTTGTTCGTAAAAATTCTCTAATTATTGAGTGTCTAATAATAGGATTGAGTAGATTTTACAGCAAATTTATCGGTGTATCCCGCCCGTTTGAGCCTCAAAACACTGAAGCAAAATCTTCATAGAAACACAAATATCTTTTTGTTTTAAAAAATCAAACTTGAAATTATATTTGTTATACATTACCCATAATCAATGGCAGGTAACCATAATGCACCTTTTGTCCCTTGTAAATTGTTTTTTTAATTTTATATGCACCGACATGGAGCAAACACAAATCTAACGTTACAGTTTGTTTAGACAGTAGTAGTTCAAAAAAGTCAAGAGTTTGATGGGACTCAGAATATAGTGGTCCTGCAACCACCATTCTCTTAACCTAAGTCATAGGACAATTCTTAGGCAATTCTTTTTTTTTAACAAAATAATCCAACCATTCCAAATAATTCGTGGCAGGTATTTGTTTGAGCAGAAAAAAATAAAGTAATTTATAAAAGGTAATCAGCTAAGGATTGTAAGTCACCTGCATTAATTAAACCGTGGGATTAAGATAGAATGAAACAACCATATTGTTTCCTCCTTGATTAAGGGGAAAAGAAAATCAATAAACTTGCGCATTTATCGACTAATATAAAAGAAAATGAACCTAACAAGAATAGAATTCTTGACCAAACCAAGGTCCTGCCATGCAAATAAACAACTCTTGTCAACATTCTTCAAACTGGACAGGAAAACAAAACGGAACCGCAGGCAACTACTACACCAATCTTTTTTAGTACAGAAAGGATTTGGTGAAGGCATAACTACTTTAAACTTGCACTTAAAGCCAAGCACCTTCTGTTATGAGATGCATCTGTCAAGGCCACCTCACCTTTGTTTAGTATTTTCAAGTAACCTTTATACCTTAAAAAAGAGAAAGAAAAAGATACTTAACTGTTTCGTCGCGTAGCTCACCCGCTTGACTCTTTTCACAAGATTTGAGCTTTACTACACCACAAGATCGTAGGTGAAATGAAACTTTTAGCTGCATTTTTTTCCCAGTTTTAAAAACTACCTAAGTACTAACCCAACTAAACCAGGACCGACCCATTTGAGCCACTTTGGCTTGTAGTGGATGGCTAAGTCACACGAGTGGCAGAAGACGCCAAGGAAGGAAAGACTACTGGAAACACTGGCATTATTTGTGATGCTTTAATTAGCCTGGATAAATCTGGGAGGAGTTGAGCTTCTCTGCTGTTTTCCAACTTTTTTGAGGTAAGTTTCTATCCCAAGTTGTTCTTTCCTTTTTTCTGAATTACTGGGAGGTGGGTCTAGATTTGAGTGGTTTAAGGCGAATTATTATCATTATCTTACTAAATATATTATACGCTAAAGCTAGCTTCTTTATTATTCATGTTCCAAAAGAACTCTGCTTTAGTAATGGTTGAGTGAGCTTCATCTGGTGAGGTAATAGTTGTCATTGATTTTTATCTGATAAACCTTTAGTTTTAGAGATCTGATATTCGTTTTCTGGATTTTGCTAATCTTAAGTGGCATTATAGTTCCTGGTTACAGATGCCGATGAGATCCTTTTCCAGTTTTCATTTTCTGTTGTCGATTGTCATGTGTTACAGATTGGAAGAAGCGCGCATATATTTTTGCATAATTGCACTGTGGTGAAAAATGAATACTTTTCAATTTCGAGGCATTGAGTTCATATGCCATTCCTGGTGCAAATCAAATAGACTTTTGTCGGTGTTTCTTGTCCTTTTCTGTACTGTACTGTCGCTTTTGATCTTCTTCAATTACAAAACTTTGAAGTTTATTAGAAGCCAAAAATTTGGCTGATGCTGTTAAGACTTCAGTTGCTTGCCTAGGATGTATGTAGCTCGATCATAAAAAATGACTGGCACAGACTTGTATTTGTCCTTTCCAATTTCCATGGGAACCATGATATGATTGGTTTATAATTCATATGCTTTTGTTTTAGTCCTCGAATTGGTTTCTGAATTTCTTTTGCCATGCTGTGAATAGCTGCAAGAACACAAAATTTATGACTAACTGACAAGATATGGATACCAATAGACCATTGAGTGTGGTGACAAATTACAATTTTAATGTTTCAGTTGCAGTTTGTCCGATAAGTTGAGATCGCTGTTGTATATGATCTAATCAACCAATGGGATTCAGCCTCTCTTTATTTCTCTTACTGGCTTCTTTCCCTGTCATTTTGGCTCAAGAAGTAACACATGCTGCAATTACAGTTGATGGGACTAATACAGTGGCCGAAACTGATGATAATTTTGTGTGCGCCACCATTGATTGGTGGCCTCATGATAAGTGCAACTACAACCAATGTCCATGGGGGTATTCATCTGTTGTTAATTTGGTATGCAGTTGGAAACTTTTCATCCTGTGGAATTGAATCAGTTGATTTGTTTGCCTTCTTTTGAGACGCTAATTTTATAGTTGCATGTTGTTCTTGTAATGTTTTAGGACTTGTCTCAACCTCTTCTCGCCAAAGCAATTCAAGGTTTGTGAGATGTTCGTTCTTTTAGGAAAGTTTAAGCTTGTGGCATCCTTTGTCCTCCTTTTCGGTTAGCATGAAGTTGAAAGATCAATTTGAAAAATGTTACAGTGTTGCTTTTTTCTTCGTAGCTTTCGGGCATTTGAGGATAAGAATTGGAGGTTCTTTGCAAGATCAAGTATTGTATGATATAGGAACTCTGCAATCTCCTTGCCATCCATTTAGAAAAATGAAAGATGGGCTGTTTGGCTTTTCTAAGGGATGCCTGCATATGAACCGGTGGGACGAGTTGAACCATCTATTTAGTAGAACAGGGTGAGAGTTTTAATGCTCAAACTTTTTTCCCATTTTGCAAAGGGATGCTTTCATTCTTCAGAATTTACTCATATGCACACAATTACCCAATTTTTTTTGGGTGGCTGGACTAAACTTTTAAGTTTCATCAGCAAAAACTTAATAACATGTAACTTTGGCTTTATAAGTGATTTTTAGCATGTTCTTCATGATGCTGTTGATCTCACTATTATCTTTTTGCAGGGCCATTGTGACATTTAGCTTGAATGCACTACATGGAAGGCATCATATTAGGAAAGGTGTTTGGGGAGGAGCCTGGGATCCTACTAATGCTCGGGACTTCATGAACTACACTGTCTCAAAGGGATATGACATAGATTCATGGGAGTTTGGTACTAGAATTTGAAAGAGCTCATTCTTGTTCACGTTGGTTTTCTTTTGCCAAACCACTGATATTGGCTTTCTGATGGCAGGCAATGAACTAAGTGGAAGTGGTGTTGGTGCGAGTGTTAGTGCCGAACTTTACGGCGAAGATCTGATCCATCTTAAAAACATAATTGATGACTTATATAAGAAGTTTGACCATAAGCCTTCACTATTAGCACCTGGAGGATTTTTTGAGCAGAAGTGGTTTGCTAAGCTACTTCAGGTTTCTGGTTCTGGCACGGTCAACGTTGTAACTCATCATATATATAACTTAGGTCCAGGTAAGTTTTATGATGCCAAATTTTTTATATAGCGCGATGCATATACCTCTTGTGCATAAACAATTATTCAAGGAAGCGCTTTGCTTCTACTCATCCTCCATCACCACCTGTTGTACCCTTTTTATGGATTTACAATTACTCAATTCTATTGTAGGTAACGACCCCAGGCTTGTCCACAAGATATTGGATCCCCATTTCTTGAGTAGGGTATCTGAAACATTTGGTAATCTCCGACAAACCATTCAACAGAATGGTCCTTGGGCTTCTGCATGGGTTGGAGAATCTGGCGGAGCCTATAACAGTGGTGGCCGTCATGTTTCTAATACATTTGTGGACAGCTTTTGGTAATCTTGCTTCCATTTATGATTTCTATTATGTAAAAGATTAAGGGATATAATGTAAGAGCAATGTCTTAGTTTTCCTTTGATCTGGGTGCGAATAGGTACTTGGATCAACTTGGGATGGCGTCCAAGTACAATACTAAAGTGTATTGCAGGCAGACACTAATTGGTGGATACTATGGTCTGCTTAATACAACAACACTTGTTCCAAACCCGGACTACTACAGGCAAGAGCTTGAAAGACATTGCTTCCTTTTGTATGCATAGATCAAGAGAAAGACTTTATTTTCAATGACGTAGCTAGTGCATAAATTTGTTTCATTTTTTTTTTTTTCTCTGAGGCAGAGAATTTTTCGAGGCAAAAACAAATTCTCTTTTCTACATCTGAATTACTTGATCCACTGATGGTTTCTTTTGTTGGATATTTGGTTCACAACAGTGCACTCCTGTGGCATCGTCTTATGGGAAGAGGGGTTCTATCTGTTGGCGGCAATGCTTCACCAGATCTACGCTCTTATGCCCATTGTTCAAGAGGCAGAGTAAGGCCATACTCTACTTGTATATATTTCATAGCAAATTTATCTGGGGGGGAAACAATAAATAATGCGTCATTATTATTAGCTAAGACAACATTGTTAGGAGGAGTATCAATTCAAACCTCCTAAGTCTGCCTATACATGTAGCCTTCTTTGGGGAACTAATGTGTTACTATATTTAGCCAGATCAAATGGATAAAACATATTCGTATCAGTAAGAGATTGTCTACCAAGTTTTCTTCCAGTTTTCTGTTTTTTTTTTTGTTAAACTCCTCCTAAGTACTGACTTTCCTCATCTTGTTACAGGCAGGGATAACTTTACTCCTAATCAACCTAAGCAATCAGACAGATTTTGTGGTCAAAGTTGAGAATAGTATGAACAGGGAACTACACTTGAAAGGGCATATGTACAAAGAAAGCTCTTTCGCTCGCGGCCTTAAAAGATCGGTCTCGTGGCTTGGAAGCAAAGCATCGGATCTATCCTTAACCAGAGAGGAGTACCATTTAACCCCTAAAGACGGGCAGCTTCGAAGCCAAACCATGGTCCTAAACGGGCTGCCACTAGAGCTCACAAAAGATGGAAACATCCCGGCATTGGAACCTGTCCGTCTTGATGTGAAATCCCCTATCTATATCAGTCCCTTGTCCATTTCTTTCATAGTATTCCCTAACTTTGATGCTCCTGCTTGTGCATAGTTCCCGCAGTCCTTACCCTGAGTTCTATTACACTGAATTGCATTATACAAAGTTTATGAAAATTGTAATTTCTTCATTTCTTAACAATTGTAATTATGACAGTTTAATAGTTCAAGCAAAATTGTACACAGAGGAATAAGATGTAGTTCACTGGTTTTTAATGAAATTTGGATGATTTCCATTGGTATAAAAGAGGAGCACCGTCAAATATTCTATGTTGTTAATCCCAATACTATTGATGCTGCTTTGTACCTGCTTCAGTATTTAGCTTTTAATTGCATTTAGCCTTTTCTTTTTTTGGTCAAAGACCGGGAAGGCGGGAAGTATATTAACAGTAATAAAGAGTTACAACTGAAACAAACTTGGGATCAGAGACCCATAGCACCCCTGTCCTCCAGTAGGAGGCTGCTAATTACACTTGGTGGCTTCGGCAAGACGGTTACCCCTGGACAGAAAGAGGATAATAACCGCGCTATACCTCTAGCCACACCATTGGCTTCTTGGCTAACAACATGAAAAGATAAATGAGCAAAGTAAGGTTGTATGGATTTAATTATGTTGACAACCGCATCAAAATCATGGTCCCAAGGAACCTCATCCGAGAGCCACTCTAGGACATCCATAGCTTCAGATTCCAAGATGATAACCTGCACACCCTTGTCCCTTGCAACTTGAAGTCCATGGACGATTACAAGCAGCTCAGCCAGGCAAGGACGGCATGGCTTGAAAGAGCAGACAAACCCTGTTGACCATAGTCCTTGGGCATCCCTGTAGACACCTCCTCCTCCAAATCTGTCATCGTTGCTAGAGGGGGAAAGGGCGACATTCAACTTGATGGTTCCTGGTGGGGGAGGTGACCAATTTAGTTGCATGCAGAAACGCTAGAAAACCTTGCTACGCGACAAGTTTGGCCTATTAATGGCCTGTCTGAACTCATCTGCGACGGTAATAATATGTCTAGCCGGGTTGGTGATTACATCATCTTCCTTCTAAAAAACAAGGGTATTCCTCCATTGCCATAATTTCCAACACACTGTGGCAAAAAGCAAGCACCATTCTTCATCAACATATCTTGCCTCCAAATTGTTCAACAACCAATCAGAAACAGAAAGGGCAAAGAAGTCAGGTGGTAGAGAATCCCGGCTAACAGCCCTCCATATATCCGAAGCAAAATAGCAATCTCTCAGAACATGTAATATCGATTCTGAATCATGTGTACACCTAGGACAGGAGCTTGAGACAGCAATGTGTCGAGCAACTCTCAGGTCATTCGTCATAAGTCTTTGGTGCCCTACAAGCCATTGGAAGAAGTTTACTCGCAAGGGCCCTTTCCATTTCCATATAGATTTCCATGGGTGATCTTTAATCTCCCAATTCGACTCCTCCATGGCTTCATAAGCAGATGCCGTTGTAAAGGATCCCTTTGAATTGGGAAGCCAAATGACTTGATCCTTCCCTTTTTCATAAGAAGGGGTGGGTGTGTTAAAGAGTACCTCGGCTGCCTCTCTAGTCAGTATTGGAGCTAACGTAATCCAGTCCCAATTGCCATTAAGGTCGGTGAAAAAGCTCACGGGTTTCTGCAAGAGTTTTTTGGAGATGTCAGGATGGGAGTCCCAAAGTGTCTGGGCTTTCCATAACCACTTGTCCTCCCAAAACATCGTCGAATCTCCCTTCCCAACTTTCCAGCCAATTTTGCTCCTGAAGCGTGACCAAACCTTCGAGATTGCAGTCCATAGGTTCGAGCCCGGTTTCTTTTTTAGTTGAAGAGGGGTTGTAATGTGGCTTCCCATATATTTGTCTCTGAACACCTGAGTCCACAAGCTGGTATCCCCATCAATCAGTTTCCATGCAAGCTTCATAATGAGGGCATCGTTCATAGAATGCATTTTCTTCAACCCCACACCCCTACTAACTTTGGGATTGCACACAATATCCCACTTAATTAGATGCATCTTTTTCTTGAGTGGGGATGAACCCCACACAAATTGTCTGCAAATACTGTCTAGGTTGTCACATATAGACCGTGGCAGTCTCACAGTTTGCATCGTATATATGGGCAAGGCAGAAAGAACGGATTTAGCCAGGGTCACACGCCCGGCGAGGGACAGATGAGACGATTTCCACCCGAGGAGTCTGTGTTGGGCTTTGTCAATTAAGAACCCAAAATTCTTCTTGCTTACTCTTTCATGGATGATAGGGACTCCCAGGTGTTTGCCAAGATTGGATGTTCGCTGGAAGCCCAAAGTTGAGCAGATTGCCTTTGCACGTTGAGAGGGAACTCTTTTGGAGAAAAAGATCCGTGACTTAGCTTTGCTTACTTTTTGGCCTGACAGGGAACAAAAGTTGTCTAAGCAGTCACTTACAATACCTGCCTGCTCCAAGAAAGCCTCTGCGAAAAGCAGGAGATCATCTGCAAAGAAAATATGGGTAATTTTAGGCCCTCCTTGACTTGCTGTTATCGGTTTCCATTTCTTCTGCATGACCGCCGCCTTGATCAAGTGACCCAATCTATCCATACATAGAACAAATATATATGGAGAGAGGGGGTCACCTTGTCTGATGCCATGGGTGGGGGTGAAGGGAACTGAGGCAGCTCCATTCCAAGAAATTTGAAGGGAGGACGTGGTGATACATTTCATGATCATCTCCATCAAAGCACTGGGGATGCCCGCCTCCTTCAAAGTGTCATGGATGAAGCTCCATCTAAGGCGGTTATACGCCTTTTCTAAGTCAATTTTGATGGCCATAGCTCCTGCTTCACTACTTTTCCTTTTCATTGAGTAAATGAGTTCCTGCACAATTATAATATTGTCAGTAATGTGTCTCTTGGGGACAAAGCTGGACTGGTTGGACGCCACAAGGTCTCCTAAAAGAGGTTTTATCCTGTTGACAATCACTTTGGTGACTAATTTGTATGATACATTGCATAGCCCTATCGGTCGAAATTGGGTTATGCTCTCAGGTGTATCGGTTTTGGGTATTAGGACAATGAGGGTTCTGTTAAGTTTGGGATCCCACCAGTTTTCTTCAAAGCAACCCCAAATCATTGTTGTTAGGCTTTTTTCCCACAAGGGACCAGTAAGACTGGTAAAAAGTGGCATGGAACCCGTCCAGGCCTGGGGCCTGAAGAGGGCCCATTTGCTTCAAACACTCTTTGACTTCTAATTCAGATGTGGGAGCCATCAAAGCATCCAGCCGCCTTTGATCAATTCTGGAAAACAGGTTTGGTATTGGTCATACACAAATTCCACCCCCTTCCTCACGAAACAGGTCTTGAAAGTAGTTTATTGCGAGAGTTTGAAGAGTTCTTTCGTCAGTGATCCACTCCCCTGTTCCGTTTTTGAGCCCTTCAATCTTGTTTTTCTTTCTTCGAATTATAGTGGTAGCGTGAAAGAACGCTGTGTTTCTATCACCATCCTGTATCCATTTGCACCGGGCCTTTTGTGCCCAAAGGAGTTCTTCCTGGATAAGAACGCTGTCCAAGTCCATCCTTAGTTCCTTGTCTAATCTACTCAAAAAAGATGAGGGTCTTCGTTCCAGGAATTTCTGAATTCCCTCAATGCGGGCCAGGAGTCTTTTCTTTCTTCTATGGATATTACCGAAGACATTTTTATTCCATTCCTGGACTTTAGGTATGATTTCCTCAATTGCTTCCACTACTCCCACTTTCGGGTTCCAGTTCGTTTTAACGAACTCTTCGAAGTGCGGTTGTGCTTGCCACGCCACTTGATATCTAAAGGGTCTGCTATCCTTTGGCGGGGGGCCCATCCCGAGTTTGACAATCACCGGACGGTGATCTGAACAGAGATAAGGTATATTAAAAACCGTGGCGTCCTGGTGTACCAATCGCCATGGCTCATTGCAGAGAAATTGGTCTAGTCTCGCCTGATAACCTCCTTCTTTCTAAGTATATCTTCCCCCTGTAAATTCTAGGTCCATGAGGTTAGCATTATTAATGCAGTTAACAAAGGCTCTACATGCCATTCCATTTCTACCGAATCTATCCTTCCTCTCGTCTCCTCTAAGGGTAGCATTGAAATCCCCCGCCATTAACCACGGATCATTGATGTGGCTAGCTAGGGCTTCAATGTTCTTCCAACAGTAATTTCTCCACTTCTCCTATGGACTGGCGTAAACTGCAGTAAAAAGAAAGGAAACCACTCCCATGGTGATACGGGCATGGATGAATTGGGTATGGTTGTGTAGGATCTCCACCTCTACCCTATCATCATGCCAAAGAAGCCACACACCCCCTGAAAAGCCTCGAGCCTCCACCCGGTGTGAAGCTGTAAATCCAAGTCTTCTAATTATACGGTCAGCCCTGGAACCACTTACTCTTGGCTCGACAATGACTGCGACTACTGGTCTGTGGCTACTGCAGACTTCACGAAAACATCTTCTGAATTGCTTTTTACGTGCCCCTTGGCAGTTCCATAGTAAAGTTGGAATCATTATAGTGATAATGGGGTGGGGGCAGTAGTAAGGGACATTTATTGTAAATGTGGAGGGGTGAGCACCGCCCTTCTACTCTGCTGGTAGTCAATCTGTGGCTGGCTGAACTCCATCATTGAATCCGGGTTAAGAACTTCCGGCTGGCGATGGACCTCACCTGTCCTAATGGCCTCTAACATATTGGTGTCAACTATCTTGGGATTCATTATCACGGGTGAGGTGCACATGGGGTCAGGTGGTTCTTCAGGATCAAGGAATGTGGGGGTAGTTTGGCTTGTTGTAGCATGTGATGGGGGAGGATGTAGGGGGTGGGGGTAGGTTCAGTTCCCTTAGTGGAAATTATGTCTTTATGATTGGCTTCAGAGAGTTTAACTGCTGAGTGCTTTGTTTTTGATGGAAGGGGGATGTCAGATAGTGGTCTTGGGGTCAAAGTTGCTTCTGGGTTATGTCTCAGGATGACTTTGGGTTGAGTAGGGGGGGGTTTTGTCCCAGTGGTGGCCTGGTTCGGTGCTAGAGTGGTCTTGTTGGTAATGTTGTTTAGAGGGGTTCTAGGGTGTTTAGAGGAAGAGGCTTGCCCACTACGTTTGATAGACGAAGAGGGAGGCTTGGTGGGTTTTTGAGGGGGAGTCTGATGTGGCGGGTTTCTGGCTATTCTCGGGGTTGGTACTGGTGGAATGTGTTGAGAGTTGGTTGTGGAGGTGGCTTGGTATTGTTCTGGTTCCTTCTCTGTTGGTTCCTCAAAGAGAGCCTGAAATCGATTTCCATAGGACTGACCTCTTGGATTTCCCTGGGGGAGTGGGATACCGTCAGCCTGTCTCTTCGGTGGTCTCCGGCTCCTTCGCGGAGCATTCATCCATTCTCCACGGGCGGCGTTCGGTGTACCTGGGGTCTGGCGGGTTTGCGGTACGCCAGAAGGGGAGTCCGGGGGATTAGAGATATCTGGAATGTTTGGGTTGGTGTGGCCCGCCGATGAGTCATTCGCCGACGCTTCAGAGTATGAGGCTTGATCATTTTCTAGGCATGAAACAGAAAGATGCCCTATTCGGCCACAATTGCCACAGATATCCGGAGGGCCCTCGTAGACCACCTTGTATGATTCATTCTCGACTGTGACAGTCCCTTCCAATGGTTGAGTTAAGTCCACTGCAACGACAACTTTAGCGAACTTCCCCCTCGATGGGTTGTCGGAATTTTGTTCTAGTTTCACTGCTTTACCCACCAAATTCCCCAAGGTTCTCAATATACGAGAATGATAATGATCGAGAGGAAAGTCCAGGAAGCGTACCCATGTGACCACCTGAGCAATGGAGTTAGACGAGGCTCGAAAAGATTGGGACCATGGTTGCACCGATAGGACATTGCTGAAGATGGACCAGGGGCCATCCAATAAAGCTCGATGATAGTCCTCTTCCTCCTAAAACCAGACCACGAAATAATTGTTCTCCAAGTCAATAATCTTCATTGGTCCTTTTGGTTTCCACAGGGTATACAGCTTCATTTGCAGAGTTTTGAAACCTATTGCTCTCCCTAGCAGCTTGACAACCACTGCTTTCTCCCACGGCTTCCGCAGCCTGCTCAGGAAGGTTTGGGAAAGTTCTACCACTTTTTTACCATCTCGCTCCACCACTTCAATATCGCCATCCTCGAATTCAGCTTCTTCCTCCTCCTCCCAGGGGTCAGGGGTCTGCTGACCAGTGGTTCTTCCCGTGAGCGTCTCTAGATAGCTGGATCGGGAATCCTCCATTATCGTGTCCATCACCGGTGGATCTGGGAAGGGGGGCTCCTCCGTAGCTTCAGGGTTAAGCTCCGTCTCCATCGGCATCGTCGGCGGGTGGTCCATCGGTTCTTTGAGGCGAACCTTTTTCCTGTCACCACCACCGTCCTCTACCGACTTCTCTTCTTTCTGTGTGGCAGCCATTCCGGGGTTCCTTGAAGACTGTGCTAGGGATCCAAACAGAACAGAAGCTAGGTTGGGGTTTGGGTCTCTTCTCGCCGGGGATCTCTCTCTCACACGTTCTTTGGTCATGGAAGGGGTCAGCTCTCTCTCTCGGGGTTCACTCATGAGTGTTAAGTTAAGTAGGTGTATTTGGATTAAGGTTTGTGTTACAAACGGGTTTGCAATTTGAAATCACATCATTCCCTGCATTTAGCCTTTTCTTTTGCTTCAGGAAAACGCAAATGAGGCTATATGCTATGTTTTTCTTCGTTGCAGTGTTAGATTGGGCTATTTTCAGCGTGGCCCAAAATCGAAAAATTTGCCTATGAAACTGGTCAAAGGGAGGAGTTACCTGATATGGCCCCACTATCGGATGGCCCATTCCGCATCCAAATGAACTTTGGGTAAAAATCCTTTTATATCCATGTAGTTTTCAATTTGTCATGATTGTATACTCGGGAGTTTCTTTGTCTCAATTATGTACTCCGAGTTTTATTTTTTCTAGTGTAGCTTGGGTGTTGATGTGGCCATCCGTGTTCACCTAGCACCGACCGCATTGCAACACATCAGCACTGGGGAAAAATAAAACTTGGATACACAATCGGGACAAAGAAAAACTCCCTGGATATACAATCAGGACAAATTAAAAACTCCATGTATATAAAACAACTTTCATCAAAAAATCCCCTCTTAAGCAACAAGATGTCCTTTGGTGTTCTCATTGTCGGCCCATTATGAGTCCATTGTAAGCCTGGAGCTTTGATGCTCTTGGGCTTGGGTATCTGGCAACCAATTCCTGGAAGCCTAGACCCATCATGACTGAAATGGGCCACGTTAACCCAATCATCAGTACCCAATCTGTCTTTGGACCCATTTGTAATAGACGACATGATAATTATAGATTTTTTAAGAAAATCAGGTACATTAAAAATTGATTCCAGAAGAAAAGAAATAATCCATTTTAAATTGGGAATTATTTACCAGTTACGAAAGCTAAACAGTAGTACTATCTAGTATATACTGCTACCCAGTTCTTCGTTGAGGAAAAACAAAAGAGGAAGAAAAGCCCAAACCCTCCTCTTCTCTCTGCGTCTCCAGCTCCGGCGATATGGCGGCGATATCCAGTATTTCAAGGGCCGAAGTGCTCTCTTTGTACCGCTCTCTCCTCCGAACAGCCCGTCAGTTTTGCGACTACAACATCAGAGAATACTCCAAGCGCCGCACCATCGACGCCTTCCGGGAGAACCGCGCCCTCACCGACCCCGCTTCCATCTCCGCCGCTTACTCCGGCGGCAAATCCCAGCTCGAAATCGCCAAGCGGCAGGCCGTTGTTTACTCCCTCTACGCGCCCAAGATCAAGAGCGTCATGGAGATTCGGCCCAACTGAGTTAAAACCCTTGAGGGGGGGCAGTGTACGGATGGATGCCTAGTTAGCTCTTTCTACCGTTTATTTGTTATGGGTTTTGGTGGGTTTTGTACGGGATGCTGTTTATTGATCGAGAATCGTTATTGTTATTAACTTTATTTGCGGGTGGTTCCTGTGTATGTTCTGTTTGCTTGTACGCTAATAACTGTTTGATAAAATGCCTCACCGGAATATTTAAGAAAGAATAAACAAACTTGGAGTTTGTGTAAACACATTGATTTTCGTGGAATTCAAAATGCTCTTTTTTTGTTTAGATTCTCCGGGGACGGTGTTATTCAAATCCAGGCTTAATCAAGAAAAGTGTGTTTCGAATGCCAACTTGCCCTCCATTAGCTTTCCGCCAAAGAATGTGCCTCAAAAGGATAGGGAGGACTTGCATTACTAGAATAGGAGTGGGGAATGGGGATGTTTCATTTTGATACTCACGTTAGGGTTTCAAATCTGACAAATGGGTGTACAAAGATGGACGTAATGTAAGGGTCATAGGCTCATAGATTCGGAGTTAGGGATGCCTATCTGGGTTGGGGCGAAGCAACTTGCTGGGTCTCCTCTCAGTAACACTTGATATAAGCAATCAAAGGTGGTGCAATTTGATTTACTTGATAAGAAGTGCCTAATCATCGGCCAAGATCATCTTTGTCAGGGACAGTATCTAAATCAATTAGAAACCAGTGGAATTATAGGCTTGCTTTTTATTGACAAGGAATCAACTTTCTCATGCAGAGGTATACTAATTGCTAAGTAACCAATACAAGGGTATCTAATCATGATTATAATTATTATTGTACGAGTTTGCTTTCTGTGCCACCGTTGCTTCAATGGTCATGTCTTCCTTTCCATTTTACCAGTATCCCCCTCTTCATTTTATCCCGGGGTTATAGGTCTAGCAAAACATGCTAAAGAATTAAAGGTTAACAGTTATTGAAACCCATATCACTCTGTCACGGCTCCGTTCCACTCCTTCCATTTTTATTTTTTTTTTTTTGATAGAATGACTCCTTCTATTTTACCCCATGGTAAGAACCAAAAACCTTTTTGGATTGTTGGCAAAGTTAGCTGTTATTGAAAGTGGATCAGTGGATTGCCTGGAAGCCTGCAACTTGAGGTGATACTTTAAAACTGGAAATTATCAGTGTTCAATGCTTTAACTAGTGGATTTTTGTTGCTTGCTTTGAATGCTGGAGGAATTCCACAACCAATTCTTTTTGGTTGCAGACACACAGACACAGTACTGTTCTGCGTATAACCATTACCCTAGGCAAAGTAGGAGGACCAGAGCAGTAGTAAATAGGAGAGAGAGAGAGAGAGACAGTGAGAGAGAGAAACCCACAATGCAATATTAATTAAGTACAGAAAGGAGTTGGGCATGGAACTGTGGGAATACAGGTTGTGCAGTTGTTGCAGCTTCATAACATCAGCAATAGAACAGGTCACAATGCCTTCTCCAAGAAAAGCTGGTGACAATTAATTGATGTCTCCCCTACCTTTTGAATAAATGCTTCTTAGCTGTTACTGTTAATCTACAAAGTAGTATACTAAAAATGGAACATAAAGGGACAACACCTCTAATTTTAAAATAAAAAACTTAAAACATTTTGCTCAAACTTATGTTCTTATAGCTGCATCCTGGCCAACTGGATTTCTTCCGGTCCTGAGAACATAGGAACCTTCTAAACTAGCAGCATGTAACATAATGAAACATGCAAAGGAAAAACAAGAGGAAGCAGCACTGAACCTTGTAGCATAACTGGAGCTCATTTACAAAGCTGAAACTATCGGCATATTGTTCAGTTGTGTAGTGGATTTGGCCCAGTAGGAATGAGTCGCTCCTCACCACTGAATATTGGATCAGTCCCATAATGCCATGGCTTTGCAGCAGGATAATCATGATGCCTTTGAGGATGATGACCAAGACCAGGCCTTTGATTATAAGTTAAGGGGTTACTAAGGTGAGGTTGGTGCTGGTGGTGGCTATGCTGCTGTGTAGCCTTTCCAGGAGGGGCTTCTTGAAATATTGCATTGGCTGGATGAACACTAGGAATCAGGATCAGTGATATAAACATTGCTGCTGCTAGAACTTTGTCTCTGCGGTTGGCTGGAGAAGACAAAGACCTCTTCATCTTTAGCTAAACAAAGTACTTAGGCGGGAGACAGAGAGGATTGATAGAATAACGAGAAGATGGTATTCTGACTCAGGTGCATGACAATGAACCAAGAACAGGAAGGTTAATGCAGCATATATATACAAGGAGTGCAAGGACTTGAAGGACTATTTAAACCCTTGTTCAGAGAGAATTCTTTCGAAACGTGATCCATAAATGACCAAGCATTAAATGTGTCTCCTCTCTTTATCTGAGTACTGTACATATCTGGGTTAAAAAATGGGAACGTACTGCATACAAGTAGAAAAGGAATCAAAAAGCCGGTGCCAGTTTTAAATCGGCGCCTATTAGTAAGGCTGTAAGAGATATTTATTTCTTGCTTCCACTGTTATTGCCATACCAAAGACGTTAAACGTCCTTTACTCCCTTTACATTGTAAAGTCTGAATCCATCGTTCCATGTGTTTCCAGGCAACAAAATCTTCTTAAGTATTGATTCAGGCCTAACAATTTGGTAATGTTGCATAGAGACGATGCGGCATCATTACGTGGGGAACATTTGAAGTCATAAGCAGATAATCTATTTCAATTAAAAGCTCGGATAAGTTCCTCTGAAATTAGTTGCCCTTGTCCTTACACTATATCACCAGTAAATAGACATAGCTGCAAATAGCCTTTAAGAAGGCGCATCATTAAGGCAGGTAAAGATATGATGAATCCATCAAAGAATACTTTCAACCTATTCCATTGTGCTAGTTACAAAGCAGGTGACGAGATTATCATATCCAATATGAAAAATCTAAACCAAATTCATACATGCAGTAAGAATAACAGAACAGGGGGCCTGAGTTCAGCAAGTCAGTTTTCAGTAAAAAATTGACAACTTGCACCCTACTTCCCAAGCAATTTCCGGCCCCGTTGATTTGCACCCCTAACACGGTAATTCAACTCATCCACATCATCTTGAAGATAATCCAGAGCTTTAGTGTGCCTGCAGTTCAAACAAAACTCAATATCAGCCACATATGAATAACTCAGAAACGATTAGAAGGCATGACATGATGAGTCACACACACACTCAAGCCATATAAATTGGTCTGACAAAACATTTCCAGTTAATTTACGGGCATGTATAAAAGTGGATGGAAGTAGTGCTCTCATAAGTGAAAAAGAATAGCAAGAGTTCGGGCAAGAAGGTAGATGCAGATGAAAACATCACTAACCGGTCAATTTCAGTCCCCATATCAACAGCCATATTCTTCAGCTCCCCAAGTATGTCACTCAAATCTGAAAGAGCATCATCTTGCTTTGTCTTCTCTATCTGTTTTAGCACAATTCACAAAACAAAGATATTAGATTCAAACAGCTGACTACATTGTAGGCCCTAAAGAAATGTAATAACCCATTGACTCAAAGCCTACAAACTCAGACCCAAAGTTGAGGCGTTCACAGGGGCAGAAAGAAGAGACTCCTAAAGATATAAGAGCCAAAACCTTTCACTATATGAGATAAATGAAAAGGAAAGAAGCCTTCTAGTGTTCCCACTTTGCAGCGGGTGGAGGAAATATAAAGGTTACAAACTAACACATGAAATTCTTACCCTGAAGACAATTTTAAATCCTTTGACAAAAGACAACCTCAAATTGATGAAAAAGAAAAAGACATAATCCTTTCAGTCTCATGTTTTACAATGGATAGTAAACACTAAAGAACAAAGACAAACCTCAACTTTCTGAAATGCATCTGTTGTTTCAGGGGGAGGTGTGCGTGTGCTTGCTCGTCCCCTGGGTGCACGGTTCAATCCCAACTTCTCCCTCTGCTCCAAGTGGTTACCTCTTCTTTTCGGTGAGTCATCTGAAAAACGAAATGAAATTATAAACTAAAGAAATGACAACAACAACAGACCTCTTTCACTTCAACATGTTTAAATTCATGCCTTGCAATTTTGTCTGCCACACTTAATAACTGTCCCCAATGAATCTTTTTTCTCAACTAGTTTCTAACGAACCTTTAGACAAGGACAATTTTAAAAAATGAGAGAAACCAACACACTGGAATAACTGCAATGGTACCAAATTCAAATGGTTGCAAATCTTCCTTCTACTGTGTGTACTTAAATAGCCTAATCTAACATCAGAGTTTGAGAATAAATTAACGAAAATGTGAATCTTGAAAAGAGGAAACAGAAAATAACCTCTTGTAATGACAGGACCCATAATTTGACGAGTCTTCTTTGGCTTCCAAGTCTTAGAGAAAATGCCACCAAGGCTACCCAGAAGCTTTTCACCCTGTGATTAAGAAAACATCACCATGAGAATGCTGATGTTTACAAAGCCAGAGAATAGAATCTCAGAAACCATAACAATAAGACAATAAGGTCATTCAACTGCAAAGACATGAGAAGCAACAGTATCTTTGTTTAAACCAGAGCCATTGACCAGCCAAAATAGCCACCCAGTCAACTGCAAAATCCTTACAGCTTTAACAAGTAACCCTATTGTAAAGGTGCATAAAGAAGTGAAAAAACTAGACAAATATTGGAAAGACAATGAATTTCAATATGGAAGAAAACAACAGAGAAACAAACATAGCACATCGTCGTAACAGATTCAATCCTGGTGATGGGGCATTGCATCATAGCAAGAAGGTCAAACAGCGTCCAGTGGTAATAAATTTAAAGTAAACGCGTAACGTAATAGAAGAGTAAATCACATGTCAAAGAGCACCATTGACACCTGCTGTAGAGCAACACAGACAGAGATCTATTGACTTATATATACAAGCTATATTGGTTTAATTTTTAAAAAGTCATACCCGACTAAGATCATGATCCAACTCAACAGCGACATTATGGGCACGATTAATTTGCTCGCCCTGCTGATGCAAGGTAACCAATGTTTTGGTTGCATCCTCTCTAATTTCTGAAGCTATCTTCAGGCACCCATCGACTGTCTTTGTGGTCTCCTCAGCCTTGTAAACAGCATAATTCTCCAGTTCTTGTACTGATTGGTTCTCTACTCCTCCATAGTCACGAAAATCATTCTTGTACTTATTCCTTGTCAAATATGAAATTGAAGAAGTTGGCACCCGTTCCTCACCATCATCGAAAGGATTGTTGCTGACATTGAGTGAAGTCAGATCGGGTTCTGAGGAAGGTTTCCTTGATGGTTTGAGGGCTTGTTTAGTGTCCAAATCATCATCTGAATCAAAAGGGTTGGAAGCAGAACGCGGAGGATGTTGTGGGTCAACTTTGTTATGCTTCGAAACCCTGAAGGGAGATTTCTTCAAGCCAGACATCCTTTTGACAAGTAAGCACTGTTTTGATTAGTTCGAGCCTGCTGCAGAAAATTAACTTATAATTAACTTGTCAGGCAGAACTAGCCTTAAAATTTCTAGCGACGGACACCAAGAACTCGAAGTATGACTTGTTCCGGTTTAAAACCATAAGATTTTGACTTCACGAGGATCGCATAAAATCCTGCTATGTGACTATTGAAAAAGTAAAATTGCAGAAGATAAGCAAGAAACAGGAGGCGACTGCATTTGCAAGTATTGAACTATCAGGAATCATCCGTCCTAATATGCAACAACAACATAATCGTATCAAAACTCTGGATACTAAGCATCTCGTGAACATCAATCATACTAAACCCTGAAAGAAATAAGAGTACAACCATAAAATCTAGCGTGGGTTTTCTATTCACTAAAGAACCAGAAAGCAGAAAAGCCATACCCCTAAAAATTTTCGGTCTTCAAAGTCTGCTCCTCAACCAAACAACAAATACACACGGCAGGAATCCACCAACCAGAATCACTTAAAATAAACCACAATAGCAAAGACCAAGAAAGCACAAACAAAATGGAAACTAAAAGACAAGCTACAAACCGCAAAAACCGATCAAAAGCAAACACAAGAAAATGCAAGACCCGATAGGAGCAGGAATTCAACGAAGGATGATAACAATGAACATCAAAGCGTGGGTCTTTACACAAACTTAACCAAAACCCATATAGATTTTAACTTCATACGATTAAACTACAAAAGAAAGCAAGACCCATATATGTCAAGAGAATCAACACTTAAGAACTAGTTCAAAAGAGGATCAGAGCATACCTGATTACACGAGGGGAAAAAGAGAGGGTATATCCAAAGAAAGCAAGTTTGGGTTACTTTCTAGAGATGGGTTTGGAAAAAAGAAGTGTTCTTTTATAGAAGAAGTAGCGGAAGAGGAGAAGGGAGCGCGTTATCAAGGTCGTGTCTTTGTGTGCAACCAAAACCAAGTCTTGGCAGTGGAAATTGGTGAGAAACTGCCAACTGCCAAATGTGTAGAACTCGAGTTGAGAATTGAGATAGGAAAGAAAAGAAATGTTCTTCCTTCCTTCCTTCCTTCCTTCCCTTGGCTTTGTTTGTTGAGATATAATAAGATTTCCCGTAGTTCATATAAATGGAAAATACGATGGCCTTCCTTGACTTGTTTTTTTGGTTTACTTTCAATAATAAAACAATTTTTCTTTATGTGAAATTAAATTGTGTATTTTCTGAGTTTCTCGTCCTAACGGCACAATTTTTTTTTGTTTTCAATGAACAGTTATTTTCTCCAAACGGTGAGTGGGGGTATTTTCAGGAGAAAGGAATGAGACTGTAAAGTTATGTCCTGTTCGTTGAATACAAAAGGAATAATTTCTTTTTGTTTTACTATATAAAAAAGTACAAAACGACGGCTTCCTCTTTTTAGTTTTTATGTTTTTTTTCTTGAGGGATGGTTGGAATTGATCAAACATTGACCTTACAAAGCCGCTCCATTTTGAATTAAGTGGGGACACACTACGGGATCTGATGATGGCCAATTATTTATTTGATCATATTAGTTAATGAAAGTGATGGGTGATTTATTTTTATTTTGATTTTTATTCTTAGTTTCTTCCAAATGTGGGGTGATATTCCGAAAGATGTTAAAAAAATTATTTTAAAGATCATCAAGATATTCCCAGGCTATAAACTTGGCCGTCGTGGAAGAAGCATATGTGTTTGAGAACGGATGGCGTTGCTTTTTAAACTTATATTCGACGAATGAAAATCAATAAAGGACGTTTTGAAAATCAAAATGATATGTAATTGATTCTGCCAGATTTCTTTGGATATAATGATAAAAAAAATATATATATATTTCTTTGGATATAGTGGGATTGATATTTGCCAGTATTTGGCATAAAGTAGGTCTCTGTCTTTTTTGTTTTTCCAAAAACTGCAAGCATCAAGACCAGAGCCATTGAGTTGGTATTATATTATTAGTAGAAACTTAGAATTATTTGCATGGACACATTAGAAGCTAAACATACATAACCATTCCATTTCAACCAACCTTTTGACCTAAAATAAGACCTTAAGAAAATCTTTACTAATCCGCATAAGTAAAAGAGAGGAACAGTTTTTCTTATATTGGAATTCATAAATAATTTTCTAGAAAACCTTGACCTATTCTCTCTTGTGATATTTATAATGGATCATGACATTTCCACTTGGGCAACACTGGAGCAATAATTATTGAGGAGATTATGATAATATGCCAAATGGCAATAATAAAATCCAATGGTACACGAAATAATAATGACATGACATGAAGAAAAAACGATAAGAGTTCACAAATGGGAGCTCAAGTTCTTTTCTGGAAATCCTTAACTTCATAAAACACATCGGGATAATGACCATGCTAACATGTCAGTACTGATCACTGGAAGAAAAGTCTAACCACACAATTTTCAATTGAGTAATTTGGGTCCAATCAAGGACATAAGACAGCATGCCACGGTCAAGTAAATAAAACCATAGCGGAGAAACTTCGTCGAAGAATAACTACAGAATAAAACAAAGCATGTGCACAAGGCTCATTGTTCTTGGCAATGAAGCAACCAGCCCATTGGTAAGTATCCGGATGCATGGAACCGCAGAAGTGCTTTCCATTACAAACCCAGAAGTTTCACCAATAATGAACCACAAGATGATATACAATTAGATCAATGGAATGGAGCAAAAACTAGCAACTTGCTGCACTATACACCCTTGATCTACATGAATTGCTGTTGCTAACCAAAATTCATCTGCACAATGTTCTATAGACAATTATGGAAAACATGTGCTACTCTAGGCGTCATTGCTAGTCACCGTTGGGTTATAATTGATTGTCCCAATTGTGTGTCACAATGCGCTAATCAAATTCTGTGAGCTTCTGAAAGTGTCAACACAATATAAGCATGCTTCCTTTGAATTCCTTGGTACCACGCCGAGCAGGGAAGGTTTCGTAAGAAATCTGCTCATATAAGAATACAAACAACCATCCTTGTCAACTCTTTAATGAAGCTGAAAACATTGTATTCCTATATTGCGGAAGAAAAATCACATTTCTAGTATAGTTGAAAATTAAAGAAGCACAAAAATTACAAAATAGTTCCTGAAGCCAACTATGATCAACTTGGACTGAGGATCAGTTAATCCAGCTAAAGTCACGGCTATTGGTGCCAAAAGAAATTTGCACCTTTTCTCTCACACCACTAGTCTTGAATACATTAATATATGCATATAAAATATCAAGCTCTAATATACAAATGATAAACAGAAGCTCACCTGCAAATGTGTCGTGCTCATGGTAGTCGGTTTTGCTCACAGGCTGTAACTAAGAGCAAAAGGATAACCTTAGGAGAGGCATATAAAAGTGTAAACTCTTCTTAGAATTAAGCGTCCATATTAATCACCGTAAAGTAGAATCTTACATGCAGTAAACCCTGTAGAGTATGTAATGAAGAAGACTAGCAAGATACAAACCTTAATCACCAATGTTCATCAAATAGATCCAACAGTTCTTGATGCAATATTTCCTACTGCTTAACAGCAACAACAGCTCTGCCCCGTTCTTTTTGAATCTTGATTACAACAAGGCAAACAATCATTTCTAGCAATTGTCTAACTTGTATTAGGAAGCGGGTGGAACACAAAAATGAAAACAGCATCACCTCTGCCTCTAGTTTAGATATTCTGTGCAAAGATACTTGCTCAATGTGAGCCCGGCGTTTGCACTCTTCTTCAAGTAAACTTGTCATTTGGTACCTAAGCTCAGCCATTTCTTGTGCAAGATCCTCCGCTTCTTCCTTTGCCTTCAGTTTTTCATCTCTCAGTTGTTCCTATTAACCAATTCACATGTCAACCTCCACAAGCTTATGTAAAACCATTTAAAGTCAAAACACTCTAAACGCGATGGAGTAGTCTGCCAAACCCGCACCAAAACACTATTTCTCAGCATTTTAATACTGGCAAGGTAAATATGCATCCTCATCAGTAACACTTACCTTAAGTTGCTTCACAAGAGCTTCATAGTCTCTTATCTGATGTGCCATGGTATCCACCTTTTCCTTTAAACTTGAGTCTGGTGACAATGTAACTGCCAGCTTTGAAAAGAGCGGATCCAGGACTTCTTCACAAGGGCTTCACAAAAGTTATGCATAGCAAAAGTTAAGAACACAAAAGTGCCGTCAATGGCAGTAGAAGGAAAATAAGCATCAATGTACCAACTTCCAACATTAAATATAACATAGTGACCCAACCACTAGCAATTAGATCATAAAGCATTTGGCAAAGTAACAGAGCAGAGAGAAATAGAGAAACAAATCCGAGTAACAAGCACAAATAGGGACAAACCTTCAAATTGTTTATGCAATATAAACCAATTAAGTTACATGAGTAGAATAAAATTTTGACTAAATCTAATGAATTTGGAAACCTCACCTCATTTCGTCCAATAGATTACTTTTGCTCATTGGTTCACTCAAGTTCTGCAGAGACTTATGCTGTAATTTGTACCTGTCATCTAACCATTTTCCCATCTTCTGGATAACTAATTTACTATCTCTTTCAGACATAATGACCTCCTGCCTCAAATCTTTATTTTCTTTTGCTAAACAATGTATTCTTTCCTCTGCATTGCAAACTTGAATCTCTAATTCTTTAATTACCCTGTTCATCTGTTCCTTTTCTTGAGCAGCTTCTTCCTGTATTCTTTCAGCTTCAAAGCGAGTCTGGTCCAAAGCCGCTATTTCAAGTCTCATGCTTTCTATTTCACATTGGGAGTCGAGTGTTAACATTGAAATTGACTCCTCCAGTTTCTCTATACTCAAAGCTGAATGTTGCAACTCTATTTCTTTGCCCTCTAGTTCCTGTAACAATAAGAAGCGCTCTGATTCAGACCTATTCAGCTCCTCCGTTAACTGGCCGACTTTTGCCTTTAGATATTGCATGTCTGCTAATTTCAACTCAAGGTCGTGGACATGCTCCCCTAAACTGTATATCTCAGCATTCTTCAAATTTAGTTGATCCTGCAGGTAATCTGTGAGGGATGTTAACATCTGAATGAAGAACATTCAGAAATAGAGTAACAACCAAGAAATGAAAGGCAGTTTGCTGTCAATAACAACTGCACCTATTAAGAAGAGATTCTGATTCAAATGCCACTAAGATGCCGCCAATTCCCATAAGAAAGCAATGAAGAATTTAGTAACAAAGTCCAAACCCCTCCCGACAACTTTTAATAAAGTCAACAGAGAAATGACTCAACCCTGGGAAAAATCTCTACTCTAGCTACTTGGTAAATTTATCTGTGTTACCAGTTCTTATAAGACCTTTAACCTTCAAACCCTGTGTTAACTTGATGGGAAAACTTTAATAAACAGGATATTGTCATAAAGCAACTATTAAAACAGAAATAAAATGGTATTATGATTGAAAAGTCCTGTTAATTTAGAACTTCAGAAAAGAGTAAAATCACAGAAGTAGGAAGCATTACTTATTTCTTCAGAGCAGTTACATAACTCTTTTTCCAGCTTCTGGATGTGGTTCCGGTCTTGGGTACGAGCTTGTGATAGAGATTTCACATGTATCTCCAACTTCTGTATGAAACCAAGAATGAAGTTAGTAGCTATCCTTTAATGTTTTTGTAAAGCAACTGCAAGCTCTTTGAGAAACAGAGAATACAGGATTGGGAGTTTAGTTCAAATTGCCGACTGTGGTCCTTTGATTTTTTTGCCTTTATCTCTATTTTTCAACAAGCTCGAAATGAACTTGCTGTCATAAGGAAGCAGAATATGGAATAGTTTAAACTAGACTTCCACAGTTTTGAGAGAAAATAGACCAACAACCCTTACATGCACATTAAGCATCCATTTACTCTTAAGATGAGTAAAACAATCTGGCATTCTAGTAGCAACTGCCTCCGAACCTTGAAAGGAACAAAAATCATCTATAAACTAGGTTACTCTCAATCTACAAATATCGGACCTACAAGTTTCTAGTTAAAAGTTCGGCATCAAAGGAGGCAAAGAAGGCCTGAAAGTGCCGAACAATATAGAACTATTGCTATTAACCAAGGGATTCACGATGTTGAGAAGTACCAGCAACCATTTACCAAACAAGTATTACCCATATAATTGCAATGTGAGAAGATAAAACAGACAATAAAGATGAAAAAGCTATTTGAAAGGCAACAATGATGCTATGGGCTTGCTTCCAACCATACGGGAATATCAATACAAAACTACAGAAAAGGCAAACAATGCCTCAACTATCCATTTGCTTTTACGAAACTAAAGCCAATCCCTTGGTATGAATGCAACTGACACCACTGGCAGATGAAAGTATTACCCGAATAAGATCGAAGCTCTGGGATTGAGAATCTCTTAACGACTCCTTTTCTCTCCGAAGCTGAAGTCACAGAACCAAATAAATCAGCCAAGAGACCATTTCAGAGGGGAAAATTCAAAGCAAACAAACTTTTGAGTCTTAGAAAACAAACAGCTGTTCAAAAGTATAAAAAAAGGGAAAAGCACTTTCAATGAACAGAAAGTTAACAACTTGACCTTTCAAATGCCTAAGAAGATAAAAGGAACAGCCAAACAAACCTCTCTGCATCTATTCCCAATCTCCAAAAGCTCCTCAAAATCAAAACTGTTGTTGTCACCGTCACTCCTGGAACTATTCGACATTGAAGCAGCCAAAACGCCTTCAAAATTCAGAAACAAGACAAACCTAAGGCCAAAGAAGAAAACCCAGCTCTCCAAATCATCCATAGAAAACGAATTTAGCAGGAATTCAATCAAAACCATTCGAAACTTGAGAAAGGTGTCAAGTTTATGAAACAACACAAACCTTAACAAGCTGGTTTTCTTCAAAAATTCAATAATCCAAAGGTGCGATTTTTCGACATGAAATTCAAATTGGATAAGAAAATTACATGTAATGAAGAATTTACCTTGGATAACTTGGCAGCAGAAAAAAAAATATGTTGATCCAATTTGAAAGCTGGACGGTAAACGCTAGAAAATGATTGGAAGAATGGTTGCTCGTAAAACGGCCACTTTCCCCGCAATTTGAATGCGAGGAGAAAAAAAAAAAAAAAGTAGGTGGGAAAGCTCAATGGATTGGACTTTGGCCCAATCATAATGGGCCTTCTCTGTGTTGCATAGAGCCTCATAAAAAGGGCTAAAAAAAAATGAGTGCCTCCGAAAGCGAACTAGCCTCCCACCCCGCGTGTCTACGCGGCTGTTACTTTTGCATAAAACTTTTAAAAAAATTTACAAAAGGTTATACATATTAAGGAATCATACTTATTAATCTACTAGTTAAAAAAAAGATTGATATATTTTTTTTTCTACTTACCCAGAAGTTAGATGCCATTATTAGAAAAGGAGGTGCATGATGCTCCTTAAATAATTTCCTATGTTTTTCTATTCAAACAATGCTCCTTAAATAAATATGTCGAGTTTAAGTTTTGCATTATTTGATATTGTTCATTTATATTTTTGTAAATAAACTTATTTTTGTCCTATCATTATAAAACTATTTTTATTTAAAAAATCTCGTATTATCACATTTTTCTAAAGATAACAATCCTACCTAATTATACAATTTTTTTGTGTGATTCCTTTTTATATGACTTGGATTATGTAACTTTTTTTTTTATCTTATTTGACATTTTTAATAATACAATTACGTTTTATTTGAAATTTCGTTAATTGGGAGGGAAATCACTGGACGTCAAAAGTAGTGATATATGAAGAAAAAATTTAATCCCATGGAAGGAGAATTATAAAGGAAAGCATGACAAATTTAAGCTAAAGAGATATTCAGGTCAATTACAGCAGTAAAATATATAAGAATCTAAATATATAGAAATCTAAATCATAATTTAGTAATTTGTTTAAGATAGAGTGTTGGCTGTCCATATTCTTCCCCACATAGGTATTATCTTTTTGGCAGATTTTATTTGTGCTTATGCCACTCTTCCTTGAGCTTATGCCACTCTTCCTTGAAGATAGGGATCATCTATTCCTTCAGTCTCTTTATTTCACAAAGTGTCTCGTGCAAAATATGTAGATGATGGATGGGGGTGTTTGTTGGGTCCCTCCTGCGAAGTTAGACCTTTCTTGTCACCGTTTAGATGCAGTCTTCTATTATGTTTTGGACTGTGTTATAGCATTGCAAAGCGCAATATTTGTATTTGGCTTGGACATTTTTATTTATGAATCCAAAAAAAATTAAAACAATGAAAAAAAGAAAAAAAGAAAAAAAAATTCTAGAATCCAATGAGCACAAAAATAAGATGGAATTACTTTAAAATATAGGGAATAAGATGGAATATTGTTAAAAAGATATATAATTCTTTAAATTAGAAAGAAAGAAATTTAATACTGGTGGTTTTTTCAAGAAAAGAAATCGATTCGTTAGCATTTGAAAAAAAAATATGGTAAGAAATGTAGCAGCGAACACATGAATCCATAAATAAATAAAACAATGAAAAAAATAAAGAAATTTACCTCAAGAAAGAAAATCAAGCTGAGAATTAAGAGAATTTAGAGAATACATCTTTTTAGAAAGGGAGGGAGCAGACATCAATACATGTGGGAGTGAAGAGTTTTTATAGTAAAGTAATATAATGAGAGAGCATTTTGGGAGACTAATTATGACACATTAATATTGAAACGCCCCGACCCGTATTTACCGTACACAGTAAACACGTGCCGGAACTATGACAACCCAGCCCAACAAGCCCAAGCATACAGTGTGAACTACAATAATTCGGCCCAACGGCCCAAAATAGTAAAACATCATAAATAATAAATCTCGGCCCAATGGCCCAATAATAGCGAAAACAATGCACAGCGGAAGACTTTAAACTCACTAACACTGTATGCACAGATGCAACCTATGGATCCGAGCCCGTCCAAGGGAAACATCACAGCCTGTCTGGAATGCATCAACCTGTACAATGAACAACTCATCCTACGGGATGAAAGCCCGCAGGTGAGGGGTGAGTCCGAAGTGCTCACGACAATGGAAAGACGATCAATATGGACACTAACAATTACTCAAGGTAAACACACAGGCTAAACAGCCCAACCAAAAGACTCAATAAAAATCCAATTATCCAATTTTATCTTTACCGGGCCCCGTCACGAATAAGCTAGTGGTCAAACCTGGTTATCAACACATTCCGGGTGCCAGACCAAATCCAGGGATCGACATCCCAAAAATACGAACCCAGGGATAGACATCCCAAAAATATATCACGGGATAGACATCCCAGGCATAGACATGCCAAGCATAGACATGCTTATCAAGTAACCCAGGTCAAGGCCACCACGAAACAGT